>CAUYON010064620.1:0-14205 GCA_963573935.1 Arctocebus calabarensis | reverse complement strand
GCCCATCGACCCACGAATGGATTAATAAATTGTGGTACATGTATACCATGGAATACTATGCAGCCTTAAAGAAAGATGGAGACTTTACCTCTTTTGTGTTTACATGGATGGAGCTGGAACATGTTCTTCTTAGCAAAGTATGTCAAGAATGGAAGAAAAAGTATCCAATGTACTCAGCCCTAATATGAAGCTAATTTATAGTTTTCATATGAAGGCTAAAACCCAATTATAGCACAGGAATACAGGGAAAGGGGAAAGGGAGGGGAGGGGAGGGAGAGGATGGGTGGAGGGAGGGCAATTAGTGGGAACAACCCTATGGTGCATCTTAGCAGGGTACTGGTGAAACTTATTTAAGGTAGAGTATCAATGTCTTTATATAGTGATCAAGAAAATGCCATGAAGGCTATCTGTAACAGTATGATCAAAATATTTCTGAATGTATATGAATTGTGCCCTATGATTGCACCAATGTACAGAATTATGATTCAATAAAATTATTAAAAAAAAAGAAAAAATGAGAATTAGAACTGCTGTTACCACAAGTACTGAGACTTTTAATAGATGAAGGGACATTTTGGATCTGGTCACTTATTTATTTATTAAGACAGTCTCAATTTGTCACCCTTGGTAGAGTGCTGTGGCATCACAGCTCACAGCAACCTCAAACTTTTGCACTCAAGTGATCCTATTGCCACAGCCTTCCAAGTAGCTGGGACTACAGGCATTAAACACAACACCCGGCTAGTTTTTCTATTTCTAGTAGAGATGGGGTCTTGCTCTTGCTAAGGCTAGTCTCAAACTGCTGAACTCAAGCAATCCACTCACCCTGTAATCCCACAGTGCTGAGTCACTATGTCCAGACAGCCAGTCACTTATGTTAACTACTGTGGCCACACTTTCTATGGAGGGCATACAAGGTAGGGAGACAGACAAAACTCACATTTATTCTGCATTTATTTATTCATAGATGGAACAAGCTAACACAGAAGCAAAGAGGATTTAGACTAACCAGTGGGAAAGCCTGACCCTTTCAACACTAAAACACAGTTCAAAAAAGTTAGGAAACCCCTGTGAAACATTTTTTGGAAAGCTACATCTACTTTAAGGGAAGTTATATATTAACACAAACCTTCATGGTCACTCCCTAGGGTCTCTCTTTTTTTTTTTTTTTAATTTTGGGTTAATGTCAGGGTATAGCCAACCAGCTCCTGATATTTGAATTTGTTAAGTAGAGTCCCTGTTGTAATTGTGTCCCACACCCAAAAGTTGCGCCATATACCCCTACATTGTGCCCATTAAGTGGGGGCACCCCCCAACCACTCTTCTCCCTCCCTCGACCCCCCAACTTGAATTGAAATGAGTTTTTCTCCTATGTGGGAGTAAACTGGATCTATGGCTTCAAATTAGTATTGAGCACTTTGGATACGTGCTTTTCCATTCTTATAATGCTCTCCTGAGAAGAATGTGTTTCAACCCCATCCAGGTGAATACAAAAGATGTAAAGTCAAGGGGCTCATTATCAGGATGCACAGCATTTTTCCTAAATAACTGGTTTGTTTTCAGAGTTCAGACAAATTGGATGTCATTGATGATATTTTCATCTTTGCTTTGGCTCAGAGTCCAAGTTTCCAGCTCACATTGCCAAGGGTAGAGGATTTCGAGAGTACAGTTTCTATGCTAATTTCATCTTAGCTTCGTTTGTTTTTCTTATCCTTACTTCCACTCTCAGTGAAGAGCTCTTTATTGCCCTGACTTAAATTCTATTGGGAATAATATGAGAGCATAAAGAGATCAATCTTTCTCATCAACCCACCTCCAACTGGATTGTTGACTTTAGGACTCTGTCCTTAATGTATTGTCAGCAATGTATCATTATTCAATGTTGGGCTGACCTTGGGCTGACCTATATTGGTATGCTGGAAAGTCCACACTCTCTGTGCCTCATTTTCTTTGGTTAGTCAGCGGGCAAAATTCCGGTCTTCTTTTGTGATTGCAATGAGTAAATTAGATAATCCACGTAGAGTTTAGCATGCTGCCTGCACTATAGTAAGTGCTAATATTAGCTCCTATTAGAGATTGTATTTTAACAAGTCCTTCCATGAGCTTAATTTAGAGCAAAGAAAAAAAAAACCTGAAAGGCAGAATTCAACCTATTTCATTTTAAAATCCACTAGCACAGGGGCAAACAAGTATTTCTTAATAGCAAAAAGCATTTTAAGTTCGCGGAAACCATGAAAAGTTCATGAAAAGATGCAAAAGTAAAGATAGTATGTCCAGGTAACTCCTTCCAAAGGGCTGGGATGTGAGGGGGCCAGTATGTTACATAGTAAATAAGGGTCTACTTTACAGAGCAATCATTCAGAATCTACCTGGCTTCAAAGCCTTTTATAAGCAAAGCCGCATACATGTTTCTCCATTGTTATGTGCACATGAATATCTTGTAATATGCACAATACAGGAAGACCTAAGAAGCTGCTCCTAGCAAACTGGACCAGATTTCCATTGATTTATTCCATCAAATGATGCACAGTCTTCTGTGCATCCAGCCCAGGCTGAAGGCAGGGGAAGAAGGGACTCTCCAGATGGAGATGGAGAGGTTGGTTGTTTTAATTTTATTCAAGGAAAGACAAAGCAGGTTCATCCTGTAAAAGCAGATGGGCCTGACCGCATGTACAAAATTTACGTCTGTTGATAATTTGTAGTCCAAAATATTCCATAGTACATTTATTTAGCTTAAGGGATTCCTAGCACGAAAAGAAACTGAGCCGGTAAGTTTATATATTTCAAACTACTACGAAATGTATGCATAAGAAACCAATGGGAAGAGAATTTGGTGATCCAAGTTAAGCTGTATGTTATAAATCAAAACTTTGTTTTACATGGATGTAAATAAAGGTATTGCTCATTTACTTCATAGAAAGAAACTTTCCAAATGCCCTGAGCATAGTTTTGTTTCATTTTGTGTGCACAGTCTATTATGTTCATATATTTTAGTGACATAGCCTCATCTGATGGAAGTACGCACATAAATCTTGTTTATACCACATTCGTCAGAATCCTTCCATAAAAGCTTATTTAAGGAATACAAGAATAATTTCACCTTCCGAGATTGAAACATACTATTTGTATCATTTGTGCCTCAATTTCTGCTTTCTTATCACTATTAAGGAGAAAGTACAACCATTAAGTTGCAAATAGTGGTAAAATGTTTCCCTGTAAAACAAAGCCATTGCTTTTTTAAAGATCCTGGCTTTTAAAGGTCATTTTGGTGAACTGAGCAATGGCATTTATCTTTTAAATGAAATGTTGTAAAAGTTGAAGTGTCATATAAGCTTTGCTTTGGCATCAGTTTTACCTAATTTTTAAGAATATTGTAAATGAGAGAAAATGAACTTACATGTTTTATGACTGAAATTCTCACATTTACATGTCAGTCATCACTTAGTACCTGTTGTAAATCTTCCTGGGATGTATTTGAAACTCCACATGGTGAATCATAAAAGACATGTAAAATCTTATAGCTATATCAAAGAGACCCTAAAACTCTTTTACCATTAGGTCTGATAATACTCAACAGAAAAGAGGGTAAGCTAAAATAAGTTTTATTTATATTACATAGTCTAGTACAATCCCAAGCTCCTCATGGATTACATTATTTAAGACATAATACGTACAAACTCTGATCCAGTATTTTCATCAACTTGTATTACTTCTTTGCTCACTTCATTGACTCAGCAAGTACTGCGGTAAACACCAAAAGGATGAAAGTGAAAAGATCTTGTCTCTGTCCATCATTGAGAGAGAGATGCAGTCATGGGAGTAATAGTAGCAACACAATAAAATAACCACTACAATGGAAGTGTCAGTGGACAGAGTCTGGCAGCCCAGAAGAAGCCACCCTAGGGGTAGAAGCATCACCCAAGCATTCCTGTAACAGAAGCAAAGGCATCCCAAAAGGAGAGCTGGGGAAGGATTTTGTTGTCATCTTGACTCCGAAAGTCAACAGGAAGAAAGAAAACAAGATTTCAGGCTCAGGGGCCAGTAGATGTGAAGGCAGGATTCTTGAGCAAATAGCACATTCAGAAAAGTCCAAGTTATTCATTTACGGAATAAATAAAACTGTACCAAAGTCATAACATGGCCCTGCCTATAGCACCGTGTGGAAGCTACCCTCTGCTGAACTCTGCCTGAGTTCTCACCCTTGCTTGGCTTCCTGTCTTCCCCTATTCTACTTTTCTCCCCTTTGTATGAGTCTCTTACAATTCCTTAATAAATTCCTTATCCACAAAACTTCCTCTTCAGGTCTGCTTTCAGGGGAAACTACCCTAAGACAATGGCTAGCAAGCAAATTGTAGCAACAGATCCAGATGCATCACGTACAGTCCATCGCTAGGTATCTCCCCAGAAGAACAAAAATCATTTTACCACAAAGACATTTGTACAAGAATGTTTACCACGGCTCAATTTGCAATTGCTGAGTCATGGAAGCAGCCCACATGCCCATCAACCCATGAATGGATCAACTGTGGTATATGTATACCACGAAGGATTAGTCAGCCATAAGAAATGATGGGGGCTTCTCTTACATTTACCTGGATAAAGTTGAAACATGTTCTTAGTAAAGTATCTCAAGAATGGAAAAAAAAGTCCAATGTACTCAATACTAATATGAAACCAATATATAAACAACCACACACCCACACCAACAATAAAACACAAATATTGTCTAGCAAGGGGGAGGGAAAAGAGGGAGGAGAGAGGGAGAAGGAAAGAGGGCAAGTGGCGGGATCTCACTTAATAACCACAGTATGAGGGTATTCAGCACACCCCCTAGGTAAAGGGCTTAACTACAACTTGAATATTACCTTAGAATTGAAACCAATGTAACCTAAAAATTTGTACCCTCATATTAATTTGAAATAAAAAATAAAAAGAAAGAAAAAACTTTAAAAAAACATCATGTACTGCGCAGCTTTGCAATAAAAGTACAGAGAAGAGAGAAAGGGGAATTAAGTATTTAAGAGGTTGGTTTTTGCAACCGTTTGGACATGGGAAAAAAGTAAAAGTCACCTAGGGTAAGTTCAGACTTTGAACAACTAGCTGGTATTGATCTCTGAGCCAGGAAATACAGAAGGGAAAGGAGGTCTGGAGAAGTAAAAAGGAGGATAATTTCAGATTAAGTGTGAGGTATCTATGAAACAGCTGGGTAAGGGACCTAATAATCAGCATATGTGCAGTTCTGAATTCACAAGACAGTGCTGGGCTGAACAGATTCATGAATAGGTTTGAAGCCACAGATAGGAATGAAATTGCCCAGAGGCACCGGACATAGGCGATCACGAGGCATTAATTTTGCTCAGGCACAGAGTAATCTAGGTCCACTCTTTTCTAGAATGTTTCTAACTCCAGATTATATCACATGCTTTAGCAGAAACCAAAGTCAAACATTAGTAGAGACGTTGAAGAACTTTAATGAGTTCTCTTATTTAAGAATAGCTATTAATTACAATATTATCACCATGTAAATCAATACAGGCTCCTAGACACAGAGAAATCAGGCCAAATCTTTAAAAAAAAAAATCAGACTATATTAGAGCAGAACTTCTGCATCAACTAAAAACATGATGTGTGGAAGGGTCAATTCCATTGAATTCATCATTCACATGAGGCTGGTAAACATGGAAAGGACTATGAAAATGTTTGCTCTCAGGCATTTTTAGAGAACAGCATTTGGATCTACCTTCTGGCAGGTGTGCTGGGTAGGAACCAGACTAACCTATTAAAAGTATAACAACAAAATGTCTGATGACAAAACTGAAATAATTGGTGATGGGGAACTGAAACTAATAGCTCTTGATATCAGCTTTAGGGCCTTAAAATTGAAAAAATAACTCAGTATGATAGTCAGGTGAAAAAGGGTCAAATACCAACAGTTTTACCAGACCAGAATCTGCATTGAATGGGCCTAAAGGAGCCATCCCAACTACTGGTGCAGGTAAGAAGTCCCAAGCATGACAACATCACAGGTCTGTTCAGTTATTCAGCAATTTGTTCTCCGCACCCCATCTTCTAATATCTCAATCTGTATCATGCTCCTCCCTAGTTCTTTTCCAATTCCTTAGTTCATTACCACAAACTATAACTTAACTTGGCACCCCTTCCAACTAAATATTTAGACATTCTTTCTGACCTTCTGGTGTTAACTTTCACTTTCACCCTCACATACTAAACCAAATGCCTGCAAGCTGCTTGCCATCCTAACTACTCCACACCCTAGTTTTGGCCATACCAGAAGCAATTCTACACTCTCAAATGGTGATTAAAAATTGAACTAGGCTGGCACGATGGCTCATAGTTGCAATCCCAGCACTTTGGGAGGCCAAGGCAGGAAAATCACTTAAGACCAAGAGTTCAAGACCAATATCTACACATTTTTTTTTTAAGCCTGGCCAAGTACAGTTGTATACACTTATAGTCTGTCTACTTAGGAGACTGAGGCAGGAGGATCACTTAAGCCTAGAAGTTTGAGACAGCAGTGAGCTATGATCACACTCCAGTCTGAGTGACAGAATGAGACTTTGTCTCAAAAAAAAAGAAAAAGGAATGATTAACCTGATAGGTAATATGCAAATCTTATGAAAACACTTGACTAAGAGCAATAAGAAATACGCATACTTCATTTAATTAAATGGTATTGATAACTATTAATAATTAAATTACAACGACATGGGCAATTTCATCCTATTTTAAAAAGTTAAAATAATAAAGGGCATGATAACTCTTGATCTTTCACAGTAAACACAAAAGTTCAAAGGCCCTGTGAAAAAGAAAACTCAACTGTTCCTGACATTTGCAATGAATACTAATTTGGCTTAAATTATTTGTTAAAAGCTTCAAAGAAAAGCTCACTTAAATAAAGTAGGTTCAAAATAGTCACCTGGTAAATTTTAGCTAAATTACAACACAATCATTTGAAATGTACTAATAGTCAATTTCACATCTCTTTTGTCTTTCCTGTCTTGAGTGGACTGGACAGCTCTGCAGTAACGTAGAGTTTGTCAAGATGTGCATAGACTTTGTGGCTATAGCCCCAGTAGGGCTGGGGATTGCAGGGAGGGATGCTTATGTTCTCCTTTCCACTTCCTCCCAAAACTATAGGGAAGCAGACTTCTGCCATGAGTTTCTCTTCACCTCTATATAGTTCATCCCTTCAGAGAGATAAAGCCTGAAAACTATTTCCACCTCGTCTTCATGGAGGTTCTCACGTGAGATTTGGAAGGTGAAAGCCATTAATCTCCAACAGTGGCCACAGACATAATCACAGGTATCATCAGACAACAGAAGTGGGGTCTGGACTACAGATTTTGGCATCCTTTTGAGATTCACCTAATGAATGAGTTTCCCTGGGATCCCCATAAGTTAAAGTTCCTGAAACTGATCAACCTACACATGGCTCCACCATCCACCAAGAGTTGTGTAAGTCTCTGATTCCTAGGGCTGAACTTCTCCCCACTGAGATACCTTAATTAAAGCCTCTGTTTTCTCTCACTCATTCTTTCCCAGGAGAGGAGAGGGGTTGATCTGATCTGGTGAAGCTTGACATTAATGGGACCATGATTTCATAGAGGACAGGATAATGTTATCTTTCACTTTCTGGAAGAAGCCAAAGGTTCTTTTTGTTTCTGTTTCCTTGAAGTAAGTACATCTGCATGGGTCCCCAAACCTTCTACTGCTGCTAGAACAAATGACCACATACTCAGTGGCTTAAACACCACAAATTTAGTATGTTAAAGTGCTGTAGGTCAGAAGTCTAACTGGGCTAAAATCACAGTGTTAACAAAGTTACTGTTCTTCTGGAAGATCTAGGGGAGAATCTATTTCCTTTGTTCCTGGGTTCACATTCCCTAGCCTGTGGTCTTGGTCACTTTAACCTTTGCTTCCATCATCACATCTTCTATAACCCTCTTGCCTTCCTCTTATAAGGACCCCTGTGGTTATACTGGCCCACTTGGGTAATCGAGGACAGTCTCCCCATCTCAAGATCCTTAACAAAAACACACTTGCAAGGTCCCCTGGTAAGGTAAAATAGTCACAGCTTTTAGGCACTAGGATGTGAACATCTTTAGGAAAGGGCATTATCTGTCTACCCTGCTTTCCTTCTGGAACCAGGCTGCTAGCCTCACACATGTGCAAGCAATTTGTATTAGGGTTGGTCCAGATCTGGTCCCACCCTCCCTCTGCAAACACACCTGAGTTTGTGGGGCTCATGTCTCCAGAAAGAGTAGGAATCAGAAGTCCTGCTTTGGATAAAGACTAAAGCATATATTCTGATGCAGATTTTACAAAGATCTGCATTGAGGATGATACCAACAAGCAAAATCATGAGTATTTCTACCTGGTTAGCAATTTTGCTTGGTTGGTTTGCTTTATTGATATGACCCCAGAGAAGACGACAAATAGATGATGACTCAGTGCCCTAGCCTCATTGTACCCACTCCACAGATACACATATTTAATAAACCATCTGAAGATTCTTTTGTGATGGAATTTGCTTCTAATGTATCTACTCTGTAGTTCTCATTTTGGTGAAACTAATTTTTCAACATCAAGACACAGCTATAAAAATCTATATTTGAGAAGAAGTTCAACACAACTTGAACTGTCTGAAAAACATAATGAATTTTCCAAAACTACTGTCACCGCTTGACACTAAATATAGCACCTAATATTTTTCAACTTTACATCAGCATAGAACAAAAGGCTTCGTGAACACTGATCAATGAGGCCACCCTGTTCCTTTACTTTGGTTAACAAGTATGCACTGCATTGTTCACACTGCTGCAGTTTCTTGAGCCAATACAATCCTCATTAGCTATAAAGTCGTCTTCCTGACATTCATAACTGAATATTTAAATCAATATCAAATACGGAAATGTCCTTGGTGACAATAAAGCAACTGTGTTAAGGAGCATAAAACCTGCCACAGCAAGAGCTTCATCATCTGTTTAACTGAGAACAGCATTATTTGATTAGAACACACTGAAGGATTAATGGAAATTTTTAAATAATGTGATAGCAAAGCCAGAAATTACACTGGCCTGAATTATAATGGAGCTTGGGGACTCCTTGGCCTAGAAAAAGTGCAGTCTGCATAAGGTAGCAGAAGATTCCATCTCATTCTCACCACTGTTCTTTCTCAGTTATTCCCTCAGCCAGTCATTCATTCATTCATGTTCATTTATTCATCCATTCATTTACTCATCCTGCATCTATTATCCACCCAACAAGGAGAGACTTGAAAATAAACACCAGTTCTCACCTTCAATGTGCTAACTCTCTACCAAAAAAGAAAATCATTTAAACAATTACTACATAGAAAAAGTGCTATATAACAGAAGTGTGCTGGGAACAAGAGAAAAGAGAGAGGCAGTAAATGCCTAGAAAGCTTCCAGCAAGAGATAACACAGCACAGTGACTGAGCCTCTGGACTCTGATGTTTGATTGCCTCTTTGTGACCTTGGATGAGTTGCTTAATCATATCTCTCTGTGTTAAACAGACAAAAACACTAGATGAAATAACGACTATGTAGGTTAGTGAAAAATGTTAGATGGACATAATAAATGCCCAGAAATGTTTCTTAAATAACCTTCAACCCATGAATGGATTAGTAAATTGTCCTATACATATACCATGGAATACTATTCAGCCATACAAAAAGATGGAGACTTTATATCTTTTGTATTAACCTGGATGGAATTGAAGAATATTCTCCTTAGAATGGAAAAATAAGCATACCAAATACTCAATACTTATTTGAAACTAGTACATGGACACCACCAGACCCACATGTGAGGAAAATCAATTAAATTCAAGTGGCAGGAAGGGTGAAGGGGCTTAGTGAAGCCTTCACCTAACAGGTACAGTGTAGGGGTGTATGGCATACCTCTTGGGTGAGGAGTAAAATACAACTCAGACTTTTCCTAACAAATGCAAACAATATAAATTAATCATATGTACTTTTATGTTAATCTAAAATAAAAAACCACTTGATAGTTTCACAGAAAAGATAATATTTGTATGAGACTTTGAAGAATAGATAAATATTTGTCTATTAAGAAAGGAGAGGCATTCAAGGTAGAATGACGTTTCTATTCTTTAAGAATTTCCTCCACTACTATGACAGCTAGATGCCTTAGAGATGATATCTAAAGCGTCTCAGGGCCACAGGCTGGTGGGCAGGGGATGAGCTATGGACAAAATATCTGGAGCTTTGAAAAGAGCTAATACATCTACTTCCAGAACAACCTGACTGCTTAGAAGATCCTCACTGCCCTCCTCCTCTAGTCTCGGCATATCCAGCTTTCACTTGGAATTCTCACCAGAGCCTTAAAGACAGCATCTTTAAGTCCTATCAATTCTTACTGCAAAACAAATCTTGGGTCTGTCCACTTCTCCTCACCCAACTCACCTTCTACACACTCACACCAGACTCTCCATGTCTGCTCTGGCCCCATTTAATTGTTTTTTCACAAAGTAGCAAGAGTCAACTTCTTACTACGTCATTCTTTGTTGTGTCACTCTCCTCCTTAAAACTCTTCACATTGTCTGTGATGAGGTCCCTACCTAACTCCCCACCTCAATTCTCACCACTTCTCACCATCTTCTTGTCAGTCATAGTGCTCCAGCCATAGGGACCATCTGCAGTGACTGTCATGAGCTTTTTGCTGCCTCTAGGTCTATACATATGAGGCCTCCTCTACCTCATACCTGCCCCTCATGCTTCTTATTCTTAGAGCTCAGCTTAAGGAAGGGTACAGACCATGGAAAGAGAACTCAAGGGGAAATCATAAAGGGGGCGCTCCTGTTCTGACTCTGCCAACTCAACCTATGTGAGTGGGATGTCAGCCAGCTCTTCTGAGCCACCATGCATCCACTATTCAATTAAGGGATTGGGCGCAATGTGAGCTCATGCTCCATCCCACTCCCATCGTTCTTTTTCTGCTGTTCAAGATACTTAACCCCCTTGTCCTGCTTGTCTCGCTTTGTTCTCTCTTTGACTAGCCTAAGAAGCATCTTTTCATCCCTCACTCAATTCCTTCTCCATCCTGTCTCCATGTTGAATCTCATAAAAGTATAAAACTAAATTGGAGAGAGCAAAAATAGTGAACAATATTTCCTTCTTTAGGAAAATTAGAAACAAACAAAAATACTTGTGAACTCAGACAAGGACATTTTAAAAGTAAAAACACACTGGTCTGAGGATAATTACAAAGGCCTATCATGTGGGCTTCTGGGCCCTGTGTGGCCTGGATCTTCCTGTCTGCCTATTTCCCACCATTTGCCTTCTTCCTATTCTCTGCATTCCCCCCACAATGGACTTCTATTATGTCTGTCCAAAGCAGAACCTCTGGGTACACTATTTTTACCTCCAGAGCACTAGACAAGATTAATGTGCTACATTCTCTCACAACATCAGGAAACCTCCCTTTTGTCACATAAGTGACAGCTATGATCTCATATTTAACTTGTAATTTTTCTATTATGCATGTCTTTCTCTAGATCTCATATGTTGTAATGGGCTAGAAATCAGGCCATTTTAATTTATCAGTAAAAAGTCTACTTCTTATCAGATAGTAGGTGCTAATATATATCATAGGTATTCTGAATGAATATATGTATAAAAGTGTAAAAATACTTATATGAATGAATATATGTGTAAAAATAAAGTGGGGATATCCCCAATAACAGACCCCCAACCTTGTGTCCAAGTGGCAACCAAGAATTCTATTTCCTCTATAGAACCTATTTAGGGTTTTCTTTTCACTTCCATGCTATCGCCTTGGGCCCACAGTTAGCCCTTAACTCTCTCCTCTTACCTGATATCATTACCTACCCTTTAAAGTGGCCAGAACAGCAATGTGAAGTGTGAAGACCAAAAGAGGCCACTATTATCCTGATGTCCAAACCAGACAAAGCTATCAAAAACAATTAGACTAATACCCCTTATACATATAAACACAAAAATCCTCACCAAATACTAGCAAAAAAATTCAGCAACATATAAAAAGGATTGTACAACATGACTGAGTGGAATTTATCCCAGGAATGCAAGGTTGGTTTAACATCCAAATACCAACCACTGTAACATGTGCTATTAACAGAAAAAAAAAAAAAAAAGAACAAAAACCATATGACCGTCTTGATAGACACATAGAAAGCATTTCATAAAAGCCAATACCATTTCATGATAAAAACACTCAAAGTAGAATGAGAACTTCTTCAACCTGATAAAGTGCATCTATAAAAACCCATAGCTAACATTATACTTAATGGTGAAAGACTGGATTGTGTTCTCCTCTAAAATCAGAAATCGGACAAGGATGTACATTTGTGTCACTTCTATTTGATATCACACCACAGGTTTTAATCAGGGCAGTTAGGCAAGCACCAGAAGGCAGGGAGGGAGGAGTGGAAAGGCATCTAGACTGGAAATAAAAAAGCAAAACTATTAACAGAGGTCATGGTTATGTATGGAGAAAATCCCTTAAAAATATACCCAAAAGCTATTGAAACTAATAAAATCATTCAGAGTGGCTGTGGGTCATAAGAATAATATACAAAAAAGCAACTTTATTTTTATAGACTATATTTTGAGTGAACAATTCAAACATCAAACTAAAAAAACAATTCTATTGGCTCCAAGTCTGTAGCTCAAAAGCTAGGGTGTTAGCCACATATACCAGGGCTGGCAGGTTTGAACCCAGCCCAGGCCTGCCAAACAACAATGACAACAACAATAACAAAAATAGTCAGTGTTGGGGTGGGTGCCTGTCATCCCAGCTACGTGGGAGGCTGAGGCAAGAGACTTGTTTAACCCCAAAAGTTTGATGTTGCTATGAGTTGTAATACCATAGCACTCTACTGAGGGCAACAGAGTGAGACTCATGTCTCACAAAAAAGAAAAAAAGAAAAAAAAAAAAGAAAGAAAAGAAAAGAAAGAAAAAAGAAAACAATTCTATTTACAATAGCACCAAAAAAATACTTTAAAAATCATTTTAAGAATTGCAAAGCTTAATACTCTTAAAACTAGCAATGTTAAAAAATTAAAGAACATCTTAAGAAATGAAAAGACATTGCATCCTTATGTATCAAAAGAATTGATGCTGTTAAGATGACATTACTCCCCAAACTGATCCATAGATTCAACACATTTCCTATCAAAACCTCAGCTAGCTTTTTTTTCTGGAAATTGACAAGCAGATCCTAAAATGTATATGGAAATTCAATGGACCAAGATAGCCAAAACAATCTTTAAAAATAAGAACAAGGCTGAAGAACTCACACTTTCCAATTTAAAAACTTACTGTGAAACCACAGTATTTAAGACACTGTGGCACTGGCAGAAGAATAAACATATAGATCCATGAAATCATATTTAGACTCCAGAAATAAACCCTCCCATTATGGCCAGTTGATTGTAACAAGGGTGCCAAGACAATCTGATTCTTTTCCACAAATGATGCTGGGACAACTAAATATCCACAAGCAAAAAAATAAAATTGGACATCTTAATCACACCATATACAAAAATCCACACTCAGAATAGACTCTGGGCCTAAATTGAGCAGGAGCTAAAATTATAAAACAGAGGAAAAAAATAGGAATTGATCTTTATTAGATCAATTAGATTGATAATAAGATCAATTATATTTGTTGCACAAATAACAAAAGAAAAAAATAGATGAATTGTACTTCAAACATCAAAGTTTTTCATCTCCATCAAAATATGAAAACCACAGCTCAGCATACTAAACTATCGGGAAAGTAAAAAGACAATTCATAGTAAGGGAGAAAATGTTTGCAAGTGATATATTTAACAGGGGATTGATACCTAGAATTTATAAAGAAAACCTACAACTCAATAATAAAAAGACAATTAACCCAACTGAACATTTCTCTATAGAAGATATGCAAATGTATAAGCAGCATATGAAAACATCATTAGTCATTAGGGCAGTGGTTCTCAACCTTCCTAATGCCGTGACCCGTTAGTACAGCTACCCATGTTGTGGTAACACCCAACCATAAAATATTTTTTTGTTGTGGTTGAGGGTCACCACAACATGAGGAACTGTGGCATTAGGAAGGTTGAGAACCACCGATTTAGGGGATACAAGAGTCTTTAGTTACATGGATGAATTGTA
>CAUYON010064619.1:0-10945 GCA_963573935.1 Arctocebus calabarensis | reverse complement strand
CATGGCATCACAGCTCATAGCAATCTCCAGTTCCTGGGCTCAAGCGAGTCTCTTGCCTCTGCCTCCCAAGTAGCTGGGACTACAGGCGCCCGCCACAACGCCCAGCCATTTTTTGGTTGCAGCCGTCATTGTTGTTTGGTGGGTCCTGGGGCTGGATTCGAACCCGCCAGCTCAGGTGTATGTGGCTGGCGCTTTAGCCCGTTGAGCCACAGGCGCCGAGCCGGTCGCTTGGTCTCTTGAGCCTTGTTCAGCCCTCAGATCACTGGCTGGTAACAGCAGCGATTGGGAACATGGGCCCAGATGCCAAGTGCTGCTGCCAGGGCACTGCCCCCATGCCCCACCCCTATCTAAAGGCCAGAGCTGCCCCCTCTGATAGAGCCCAGTCCCACTCATTGTAGTCAGATCACAGCGAGTTACCACTGGGAGAACCTTGGAAGGCATCTAGATCAACGCCCCTGTTGTCTAGATGAGAACACAGAGAAGTGGTTGGCATGGTATTCCTGAAAGCTAAAAAAAAGACGAGAAAAAAAATCACTGGGAAGCCCAATGGACTCCCCATGGTCTCCGGAAGGGCAGTGGCTGGGGGTGGGAACAAAGTCCAGCCTGGCCCCTGGATTTGCATCTTGTGGCCACAGTCATAGCCAGCTGAAGTACCACAAGAAACCATCCCTTTATTCTGAGCCACCTCCTGAGCCTGGCATTCCCAGGAAGCATGACCACCTGCACGAGGACTGCATTACCACCAGGGCCGTGCTGGCCTGGGAGGGGTCTGAGCTAGGGAGGCCTCTAAGGGAGCCTTTGACGAGTTCCCAGTGAACAGAGGGCCTCGAGGGCCCAGCACTGGGGGACCTGCAGGGACCCAGGGCTCCAGGGAGCCCAGAGTCTATGCACAGCTTTTCCAGCTCTGGCCAGAGTCTTCCTCACCACATGTTTTTCACCCCTCTGGGGCTGCTCTGGCTCTGCCCAGGGCATGAGCACCAAGGGCAGTCCAGGTAGGTGGCCAGTGGCCAGAGGGTTCCTATGGAGGAACTGCAGGCTGGCCACACTGCTGTAGGGGTGGAGGTGGACCTGGAAGGTCACTTGATGTTGCACGCTGTTCTCACTGCTTACGGTGGCCTTGGGGAGGATGACAGAGATGACAGCTACCCTGCTGTTGGTAAGCACGGCTGGCTCTAACTCTGTCCCGGATTGTCCCATGGGAGCCAAGGAGGCCCTGGCCATGAGGCAGTGGCAGGTCTCAGAATCAGCCTCTGAGGGCTCCCAGCTTTGGGGAGGCAGGGGTTTGGGATGTGGAAACAATTTGTTATTTGAGCAAATCACGTCACCCTCCTGAGCTCTGAGTTCCTTGCTGCAAAATGAAGGCATAGCACGTACTTCACAGTGTTGTTGAGGGATCAACGGACACCAAAGCACTAAACTGTTAGTCACTATCACACGTGTGTGCCTGTGTGAGTGGCAACACGCTGACACACGTCTGTTGCCGTCACAATGGCCTCAGGCAGGGTGGCCGCTAGGTGGACTCCAGGGCCTGGCTGACCGCAGCACTCCCCTACAAAACCCAAAAGTACAACTATGTATTTTGGAGATGCCCAGCCCTGCCCTGTGGCTAACTCTCTGTTGCCATTTTTCACAAGCTCAGCTCTTTGCCAGTAACAAAGCCCTGGGAGGGGCTGGGGAGAGGTACTTCAGAAGGTGCTAAGCTAGGAGGATGAGCGCCCGGCTTCGTGCTTCATCAGAGAGAGCTGCAGCAACCCAACAAATGCTTTTCCCAAGTGCCTGCCAGGCGGTGGCCCTGGGCAGGGTCCCCAGGGCAGCTTGGAGCCAGAAGGTCTTGGTTCGGATGCTGGAAGCACCTTTTTCTAGCCATAAACTTGAGCGAGCTCTTTCGTCTCCCTTGGCTTTAGTTGTTCCATCCACAATAGCTCCTGCTTCACGGGCGAGGCGAGGGCTAAGCGGCACGGTCACGGCGTTCATCGCAGAGCTGGGCCTGCAGACTCACGCAGCGAGAGGCTGGCTTCCTTCCAACTGGGGGCTGTGGGCCTGCATGTCTCCTCCCGGCCTTGGGAGCCCCCTCACTTGCAACATAAGCCCCGCAGGCAGGGCCAATGGAGGGTTGACGAATAGTACTTTCACCAGGTGGGCAGTGGGCAAGGGTGTGGGTGGCTTGCTGTGGCCAGATCTGAGAAGGAGATGGTGGCACACACAGGGCTTGCCTTAAACAGGGACATAGCGTTCCCAAGCCAAGGTTGATAGCCGGGGATGCTGGCCAAGGGCAGAGGGAGGGAGTGCTGCCAACCCTGGTGGCCCAGCTGACCCCCTTCTCCACGGACCGCAAGGCTTGGGTGAGGGCCTGGCAGGGTGCCAGGGCCATGTGGAGGGGATTTTTCAGCTTTGGAACAAAATGTCTAAGGAATGACAAGGGCCTTCCTTGTCTATCCAGGGCTGGGGGAAGGGTTGCTGTCACAAAGCCCAGTCTCTGCCTCTGGGAACCTGCAAATTCGCACTGAGAGAAACGAGCAAGGCAGCCTTAGCAGCTTGGGCAGAACAGCAACGTTCCAGTCCAAGGTCCCTGGGAGGAGGCATGGGTGTTCCCGGGGGAGAATGGTCACTTTGGCCTGTTTGTGAAGGTCTGCCTGAAGTAGGAAGGCAGGGGTGGGTTGCACTGCGGACAGGCAGAGGCTAAGGATAGCTGCCCAGATGGGAGGAGGAGGAAGATGTCAGGCAGGGAGGTGGAGACACTCTGGCTTCTGAGGACCCATTTATGGGGCTACAGGGAACTGCTTCACTGTTCCCCTCAACAATACAGCAAAAAGAGAGGATGAGCAAAGCAATACTGCCACCGCTGTCACTGCTGTTTTAATCCAGGTCTGAAAGCTCCCGCAGGATAGCAAAACCCGGAGCAGAAACAGCAGAATGGAGCCATTGGAAAGAGCCTCAATTTTCATCATTTTCAAGGTTATCATCATGTACCCGGGAAACTGAAAGGAATCATCCAAAACCCAACTCGCATCATGAAGAGACCTAAGTGGACAGTGGCTGGACATAAGATACCTGGCCAAATATCAATGGCTTTCCCCCCAAACAGAGAACCCAACTCCCAATCATGGTGACAAAAATATAAAACATAGAAAGATTACATTTAAAAAGGAAACATCCATGAGACTGTAAAGAAAGGAATAAAACCTTGTCAAGAGAAAGAAAAGGAAACTTGGGTAGTGGGGACAGAGGGAAGGCTGAATGAAGTGATGTAAATTTGTTTCAGAAGGGGAAAGTCAACCCATGACAAGTTTACAATGAGTTAAGTGCCAAGGACAGGTGAGTGTGACTCCCAAACGCTGACTGGGAGAGGACAGACAGCCCAACCTTGACCCAGGTTCATGACAGCTCACAGCAGCATATAGTGAGCTCCACCCCCACCCCGAGTGGTGCTGGGAAAGCTGGTTGGCTCTGGGAAAATAAGAAGGCAGAAAATCATCTCATGATGGTATGGTGGCTCACACCTGTAATCCTAGCCCTCTGTGAGGCCGAGGCAGGTGGATTGCTTGAGCTCGGGAGTTCGAGACCAGACTGAGCAAGCATGAGACCCCATCTCTAAAAAAAAAAAATAGCCAGGCATTGTGGCAGGTGCCTTTTGTTCCAGCCACTAGGGAGGCTGAGGCAAGAGGATCTCTTGAGCCCAAAAGTTTGAAGTTGCTGTGAGCTATGACGTCACAGCACTCAACCCCAGGGCAACGGAGTGAGACTATTAGCTCAAAAAAAAAGAAAGAAAGAAAATTATCTCACCCAAATCCCACTGGGCAAAAGTTAAATATTCAAACTTGAAACTTAAAAAATTACAACACATATGAAGAACTCTCTATGCATAAAAGAAATGAATATCCAGGGGGTAAAGTAAATACCTGTTGCTACATAAAACAAAAATAAATCCTTCTGGATGTCATAAATAAGACCAAAAGGCAGAAAATGTAACAGGAAAAGGGATTTTCTGCCGAGCCCATCGCCCACAGCCCCTGGTGCTGGGCAGCTCCTTGCAGCCACCTGGCTGAGCTGCTTTGTTCAGCGTGCCTGCAGATAAGAGTCTTGGCAGGCATCCTTGTTCTGGATGCTGGGGTGGTAGCTCGAGACTCAGAGGCCTGGCCGCCTGGGGCCAGGTGGGTGGCCCTGGCATGAGACAAGTACCATCAAACCCACTGTCATCTCAGTCAAAATACCAGAGTTCCCTCCAGGTCAGCGTAGTCTTGTGGGCTCTAAAGCATAGTTCAACCAGGAACCAGGAATCTCTGGCCCTGTCCTGTGAGTGTGTGAGAGACCACCGTGGCTGGCCCTGTCTTCCAAACACTATCAGCAACTGGACAGCCAGATCCCTGTAGCCTCTCATCTCATCTCTGCCCCAAAGCTGGTATTTGAGAAATTTTGGGGTGAGGAAATGTAGGAAGAAGCTTTGCTGACCGCCATGCTGAGAGGAAAGAAGTTTCCTTGCCAGCACAGCTGGTGAGACTAGATTTTCTCTGTTAGAGACACAGAACATCTACAGGACAGCCAGCCAGTGGCACTACACCAAGCCACACCAACAATGGGAGACCTTTCTCTTCCCTTATCAGAGGCCCCAAGTTCATCAGTTCTACCCTCAAGACACCTCTAAGCATCAAAGCTAGCAAACTGTTTCCTAGAAGAAAACAAAAGCATGTATTTAATGGCAGAAAATAAAATCTCTGCCAAGCTAGGTGGGCTTAATGCTTCCAAAGTGCAGAATTTTGGCTAGTTCCCTGTGAACTGGCTATGACACAGAAAACCCATGTTTCTGCTCTGATACTCTCTTGGGTAGAAATGAAACAGGGTGTGGTGGGGTACAAGCCAGAATTGGGGGACCAAGCTCTCTCCTCTCCCTGTTCCAAGCCTCAGACCAACACTGTGGGAGAACTACTTCAATCATAAAGCTGCTCCTTACTGAGGGTCAATTTGCCTCACTTGGCAAATTCGTATTGAACACTAAGCTGTGCACAGCAATGTGAGTTCAAGATCGGCACAAAAGTGACAAATCTTCTAGACTTTAGTTTACATCATCAATGTATTTCCCCCAAAGGAAAGCATACGTAAATTTGCTTTTTTAAATTAAACCCTTGGCGGGGCATGGTGGCTCACGCCTATAATTCTACCACTCTGGGAGGCTGAGGCAAGTAGATTGCTCAGGAGTTTAAGACCAGCCTGAGCAAGAGCAAGACCCTATCTCTAAAAAGTAGCGGGGCATTGTGACGGGTGCCTGTGAGAGCTACTCAGGAGGCTGAAGCAAGAGGATCACTAGAGCCCAGGAGTTTGAGGTTGCTATGAGCTATGACACCACAACACTCTAGCCTGGGCAACAAAGTGAGACTCTGTCTCAAAAAAAAAAAAAAAAAAAAGGGAGTGTTCAATAAGGACATTCTAGGCCAGGTAAGGTGCTCACATCTGTAATTCTAGCACTCTAAGGGGCCAATGCTGGTGGACCGCTTGAGCTCAGGAGTTTGAGACCAGCCTGAGCAAGAATGAGGCCCCATCTCTACAAAAAATAGAAAAAACCAGTTGGGCGTTGTGGTGAGCACCTATAGTCCCAGCTACTTAGGAGGCTGAGGCAAGAGGATCAATTGAGCCTAAGAGTTGGAGGTTACTGTGAGCTATGACACCATGGTACTCTAGCCTGGATAACAGAGTAAGACTCTCTCTCAAAAAAAAGATGTTTTTTAAATGCATTGGGGGTGCTTTCACTCAAAAGAAATTAATAACACCAAATTTTCTTGCCTTGTAAAATAATGTAGGTTATGTTAAGGTTAAGAAATACCACAGTACTGTATAGCCACTGAGAAGGATGAAACTGACCCACCTGGCCTCTGGGAAAGGGGTCCACATTTGGAGAGGTGGCAAGTTTCAGCAGGGAAGGTATAATTTTTTAGAATTTTTGTTTGTAAAGAAACAGTTCTGTGCGTATTTATACACACATAAAAAATATCTGGATATATATATACATATATATATAGTATCTTGTTCACAGTGGTCACCCTCAAAGGCATAAAAATTGAGGCAGAGTGGGGGTGAACATAATGGGGGTGAACTCACTTTTTTTTTGAGACAGTCTCACTATGTCACCCTCGGTAGAGTGCAGTGGCATCACAGCTCACAGCAACCTCAAACTCTTGGGCTTAAGCGATTATCTCATCTCAGCCTCCCAAGTAGCTGGGACTACAGGTGCCCACTGCAATGCCCAGCTATCTTTCTGTTGCAGTTGTCATTGTTGCTTAGCTGGCCCAGGCTGGGTTTGAACCCACCAGCCTTGGTGTATGCGGCTGGTGCCGTAACTACTGTGCTACAGTGGCGAGCCAACAACTTGCTTTTTAATTCTGTGTATTTCTTTTTTTTTTTTTTTTTTGAGACAGAGTCTCAAGCTGTCACCCTGGATAGAGTGTCGTGGCATCACAGCTCACAGCAACCTCCAATTCCTGAGCTCAAGTGAGTCTCCTGCCTCCGCCTTCCAAGTAACTGGGACTACAGGCACCCACCACAACGCCCGGCCATTTTTTTTTTTTTGGTTGCAGCCGTCATTGTTGTTTGGTGGGCCCAGGCTGGATTCGAACCCGCCATCAGGTGTACGTGACTGGCGCCTTAGCCCAT
This sequence comes from Arctocebus calabarensis, assembly GCA_963573935.1. Taxonomy (NCBI): domain Eukaryota; kingdom Metazoa; phylum Chordata; class Mammalia; order Primates; family Lorisidae; genus Arctocebus; species Arctocebus calabarensis. Next base: position 4,303 of record CAUYON010064619.1, on the reverse strand, counting down.
TGAGCCACAGGTGCCGAGCCTTAATTCTATGTATTTCTACACTAAAATGTTTATATCAAGCATGTTCTATACTTATAGGAAAACAATAAACTAATGTAAAAATAAGACGGTGTGGTATGGGGAAGGAAATAGCCTAGCAGTTAAAAGATCTGGGGCGTCATCCTAGACTGACCGCAAGCCTGAACGTGTTCCATTCTCTTGCTGAGACTTGAATGGTGAAGCAGGTTGCACCAGGCCGTGCAGAGTTTCCTCCCAGTGTAGAGGTCTATGATGCTCCAAATAATGTTTCTTTGATGTGAGTTGGCACACTGGGAACCAAGCTTGAGACCTGGAGTCCTGCCTTCCTGTAAACTGGAACCCGATTCCCTCTGCCTTGGGGAGAAATCAGCCAGAGAATGCTCTCCCCCAGCCTACAGGTGACACTGATAAGGACGTGTGTCCAGTATTTACACAGGTGCCTAAGAAAGGTTTCCCATATGACACCAGGTGTGGATGTGCCTGGCTGACTGTCAATCCTACAGAACTCCTTACCTGCTCCCAGCTCAGACCAAACATTTGCTAGGGCAACCACCCCCCTGAGTCATACCTCAATGGGCTGCCAATCACCCAAGACAAACACGTGCAGCATGTTCACATCTGGATCCTTGTGGAAGATGTTGGGCTTGGCGTGATGCTGGAAGTGGCGGTGGTTCCACCAGTTGGCTGAAGCACCCTGTGGAGGGAGAGGGGTTGGAGTGAGCAATGTGGTCCTACAGGGACCTTGACTAGCCTGCCACAGGCCCCATTCAGGACCAGTTCCTAGCACTTCCAGTGCTCGACAGTGCCTCGGACTCCACAAAAGTCAGAGTACCGCCCTGCACCATTGAGGCCAGAGCACTAAGTCAGCCCCAAATGGAATTAAGTCACTTCATCCCACCACGCCTTCGTTTTCCCAACATAAGATGATGGTGGGTGAAGAGGCTGGTGTGGGCAGTGGTCTCTGCCTTTCCACCAACACTAGGAATGAAGACTTCCACACCCACTCATCCACCACACCCCTCTGTATGCCAGTGTGGTGCAAGGTAAAGATATGACCCAGCTCATTTCTCTCCTGGGTGTATACCCAAGAGAAATGAAAACACGGCCACATAAAAATTTATATAAGAGTGTTCAGAGCAGCATTTAAAAAAATAACTAAAAAGTAGAAATGACCCAATGTCTATGAACAGATGAATGGATAAATAAAAGGTAGCATATCCATGCAATGAAATAGTTTGGCCATGCCACAAAATGGAATGAATTACTAACAAGTGCTACATGAATGACCTTTAAAACATTATGTTAAGTAAAAGAAGCCAGAAACAAAAGATCTCATGTCACATGATTCCACTGATATGAAATGTCCAGAATCCGGAAATCTCTAGAGATGGAAAGAATACTGGGTACACATGGCTGGGGCTGAGGGTAGGGGAAGAAATGAGGGGGCTGGGCTATGATGGTTAAGAGGTAAAGGATTTCTTTGGGGGGTAATGAAGATGCTCTAACATTGATTGTGAAGATAGATGTATAAATCCCTGAATATGCAAAAAGTCATTGATTTGTACACCTTAAGTGGACAAATGGCACGTGAATTATATCTCAAGCTTTTTTTAAAAAAATAAAAAAGACCACACTAGTGGCCTCTGTTCTTGGAGAGATCAGACATGCTACTATGTTGAGTGGTGAATACTGAGATTCTTGTCACACCTAGAAGGGGAGGACTTAATAAACAATTGTTAACATGAACCAGGAGGAGCTTTCCTTGTTCTAAGAAATAAAATCATGATTCCACAAGACGGGAAGCATAACATAGTGTTTAGTGTGAGGTCACCAATTTTTGTCTCATTAGCTCAAACTCCTGACATTCTGTGGATTCACAGCCCTCAACAAAGTCACCCGGTGACACATGGATGGCTTTTTTGACCCTTCAGCATCAGGACTATGCTGGCGAACTCTCGCCAGGTCAATGCTTTGGCTAAGAGTCTGTCCATTTACAAAGGCCTATCTGCTAAATATTTTCCTTGGAAGATGCTTTTGGCACAGACGCAGTCTCTGGACACTGAGAACCATGGGCAGGAATGGCAAAGGACAGCTGTGGTCTTTGCAGTGATGCCAGGCCCCTGGAAGCAGACAGGCCTCACAACCCATCAGATGAAAAAACAAAAAAGTCAGAGAGTCAGAGCTTAGAGGCTGGGAGGGATCGGATGACACACTGGCACTTGGAGCCAAAGTCCTGGGAAGAACCAAATAGATAAGTGTTTGGAACAAAGAAGTTGAGGGATGAGGCATTTTACAAGTAAGCAGCATACCAAGAACATAACAACCAAGAGACGCTTGTTGAATGAATAAATGGAGGAAAGAAACCGTGAGCAAAGTCAAGGAAATGGGGCAGTCCTGGCTCTCCCTGGACTTAGGATGAGAGGTAACGAAAACATTTTGTTCCTGCCGTTTCTCTGCTATGATATTCTCCCACCCTTCTTTGCTAAGCTTAAGCCCTCCTTATCTGTCGGAAGCCCTCTTCCAGGGTACCCCAAAGCCCTCCATGACGTCTCCAGAACAGGTTGAACCAGCTGCTGTGTTTGGCCCTGGGGGTGAAATGATGAACCAAGGGACAAAGCCCTCATCCCCAGAGAGCTCCTTGGGCAGCTCCTTGTCACCATGCGGAGATGGGACCAAGAGGAAGATGTGTCCAGGAGCTAGAGAAGGGGGCCAGGCAGAGTGAGGGGCGCTTTTCTGACAGAAGGGAAGACCCAGGTGAAATGTGGAATGGAGGAAAAGGGGAAATGTGGAATGTTCCAGAAGCGAAAGAACACTTCCCCACAGCACCTTGACTAGCAGCAGTGCTGGATGGTACCATCTCAGAGCCTGAGAAAAAAGGAGAAATGTGCACTCCTGGCTTTAATGGAAGCAACTCATCAAAAAAATCATTTTCAAAACCTTTTTTTCAATGGATCTCATTTCCAGTTGAGGGACCTGCCACCTATGATGATTTCTGTCAACCAAGTGATGAGCTTAAATAATTTTTCTTTTTCTTTTTTTTTTTTTGCAATTTTTGGCTGAGGCTGGGTTTGAACCTGCCACCTCTGGCATATGGGGCTGGCGCCCTACTCTTTTGAGCCAGAGGCGCCGCCAAGGTTAAATAATTTTTAATTACCTTAAACTGAAGTAAAAGTATAATAAATTCTCTTTTGGTATAAATAGAAAATTTAAATCTAGGTTGTTGTAACTCTGACTGTTCAATGTTTGGGGGAGAAACACCATCAAACATGAAACACATCACACACTAACACACATAGAGGGGTGCATGATTCTCCATTGACCTCAGTGCAGCCCTAACCTTTATTTAAAATTTTAATAATTTTTATTTTTTTTGAGACAGAGCCTTAAGCTGTCACCCTGGAGAGAGTGCCATGGCATCCCAGCTCACAGCAACCTCCAATTCCTGGGCTCAAGCAAGTCTCCTGCCTCCGCCTCCCAAGTAGCTGGGACTACAGGTGCCCGCCACAATGCCCGGCCAGTTTTTTGGTTGCAGCTGTCATTGTTGTTTGGCGGGCCCGGGCTGGATTCGAACCCACTAGCTCAGGTGTACGTGGCTGGCACCTTAGCCTGTTGAGCCACAGGTGCCGAGCCTAAAATTTTGATAATTTTTAATTTTCAAAATTTTAATAATTTAGATTTTTAAAAAATATATTGCAATTATATAGAGAGCTTATTTGGGACTTTACCTAACAAAGGATGTGAAAGATCTCTATAAAGAGTGGAGTGGCGCCTGTGACTCAGCAAGTGGGGCTCCAGCCCCATATACCGAAGGTGGCGGGTTCAAACCGGGCCTTGGCTGAACTGCAAAAACAGAAAAATAGCTGTGTTTTGTGGCGGGTGCCTGTAGTCCCAGTTACTCAGGAGGCTGAGGCAAGAGAATCGCCTAAGCCCAGGAGTTGGAGGTTGCTGTGAGCTGTGTGACACCACAGCACTCTACCGAGGGCAATAAAGACAGACTCTGTCTCAAAAAAAAAAAAAGGAGAACTATGAAACTTTAAGAAAAGAAATAACTGAAAATGTTAACAAATGGAAAAACATACCATGCTCATGGCTGGGAAGAATCAACATTGTTAAAATGTCTATACTACCCAAAGCAATATATAATTTTAACACAATTCCTATAAAAGCTCCATTGTCATATTGTAAAGATCTAAAAATAATAATAATAATATTTAATAATAAAAATAATACTTTGTTTTATATGGAATCATATAAAACAAATTAATTTTAAATTAATTAATTAATT
>CAUYON010064617.1:0-10085 GCA_963573935.1 Arctocebus calabarensis | reverse complement strand
GCCAAACAACAATGACGGCTGCAACCAAAAAATGGCCAGGCATTGTGGCGGGCGCCTGTAGTCCCAGCTACTTGGGAGGCAGAGGCAGGAGACTCGCTTGAGCCCAGGAATTGGAGGTTACTGTAAGCTGTGATGCCACGGCACTCTATCCAGGGTGACAGCTTGAGGCTCTGTCTCAATAAATAAATAAATTTAAATAGTTGGCGGGAGAGCTCTTTAAATTACCACTGTAACTTCTCTAAAATTTTCTTTCTCTTTCTTTCCTTTTTTCTTTTCTTTGAGACAGAGTCTCACTCTGTTGCCCTGGGTAGAGTGCTGTGGCGTTAGAGCTCACAGCAACTTCATACTTGGGCTCAAGCGATCCTCTTGCCTCAGCTTCCCAAGTAGCTGGGACTATAGGTACTTGCTACAATGCCTAGCTAGGTGTTGGGGTTTCTTTCTTTTTTTCTATTTTTAGTAGAGACAGGGGCTTGCTTTTGCTCAGGGTGGTCTCAAACCCCTGAGCTCAAGCAATCTACCCTCCTGAACCTCCCAGACTGCTAAGATTATAGGCATGCGCCACTGTGCCCAGCCTTCCCAAAACGTTTCTGATTTTCATTCCATAATACGAAGTCTATTTAAAGAAACACTTTTCTTGATTTCTGTTCAGCCAGTTACACTCAAAACAAATTAGCCAGGCGCAGTGGCTCATGCCTATGACCCCAGCATTTGGGGAGGCTTAAGGCCAGGAGTTTAAGACCAACCTGAGCAAACAGAGTGAGATTTTGTCTCTACCAAAAAGAATTTCTTTTTTTTATTAGTGAGGTGTCGTGTTGAATGCCTGTTGTCCTAGGTGGGAGGTCAGACTGAGGTGGGAGGGTCACTTGAACCCAGGATTTCAAGGTTACAGTTAGCTATGATTATGTCACTCCAGTCTAGGCAACAGGGAGACCCTATCTCTAAAAAAGAAAAGAAATGAAAAATTAACTGTTTAGTTGAAGATTTTTAAAAATACTAAGCTATCAAAAGAGTAAAGGCAATTAGCAGATTATTTCAGAGGCTGTGATATGTGTTGAAAGAGCCTGAGTTTTAATGACCCACATAAACTGTTGACAAAGTGCCCCCCTGCTGAGCACAGATGATCATCTGGGGCACAACACAGGTGGTAGCATCTTGCTCATGCTCCATGAACTTGAGTCATTCTTCAGGTCACCCTCCTCTCCACCCTACATAGGGAAGAATGAATAGACAAAAAGATGACCCCAGGAGGCTTAGGGAAAGGGTCAGCTGTCTGATGAAATGCAATATGATAAACGCCAAATGGTTCACAGAATATTAAAATGCTCCGTTTGCTAAAACAAGTTTGACTTGAAGCAATTCAACACCAGCACTTAATCCAAATTGTAATGCCTAATTTGTTGAGAGGGTGAAAATGTACAGACTCCCACACACATTCCTGGACAGGGCTCGCAAGAACATATTCATTATCCTTAGCAAAGGGAATAGAGCATAGGAGACAGTCATTGGAATTCCTGTTTCTGTTGCTAGGATGTTGAACCAAACTGGTTCAATTAGTGAACCAGTCCTTCTCCTTAATCCTTCAAGTGGCAGAGGGTGTATTCATGGAGAAGCTAGTGTTGTGAAGAAGACAAGGCCCTATAGGTCAGATCTATCCTTGATATTTATGATACTATTCTTGCCTATAACACCTCCCAAATTAGAGGGCATATTAGAATCAAGATACTTTGTCATCTGATATTTATTTTTCATATATTTAATATTTTCTTAAAATCTAACCTATTTGGAGATCTGAGCATCCCCCACCACTACCACCACAATAGAAAAGCATCTTGAATTTTTAAAATGACTAATTCCTATAGTCTAGAACTTGGGATGTATTTTACCTAGAATCTGTGATTTAAATGACAGCATTTTAAATAGGCCTGTGTAAGCAGGCCCAGACCCTAACCATTTCTCTGAGTCAGAGATAAAAATCACTTTGCTGTAGGGACAGCCAGCTTCCCCTCTTTGAGCCACTGTCACTGCCAGCTGCACTTAGTAAGACCCACTAAGACTGGGACAGCTCCCTGGAAGCTTATTTACCAACAAGTATTTATCAAGAACTTTCTGTGTTAGGTGCTGGGAACACAATCCCTGTCCACAAAGGCTTTCAGTGTGGTTGGGAAAACAGATCAGTAAACAGCTGAATGGTGATGGCTTCTGCAGTGGGGAAAATGTAGGCTGTTAAAGCACATGGGAGGGCATCTCACGAGACTCCTTGAGAACATAGGAAGGCTTCCTGGAGGAAGGGGTATTCCTAATCAGCTCTCGAACATCTTGGTCTCATAACCCCTTTACAAACACTTAAAATCTAAGGACCCTCAAGAGCTTTTCTCTGTTTGGGTTATATCTATCAGTATTTGTCATATTAGAAATTAAAAATGAAAAAAAAAACACTTAATAATAAACATATTACACATATGTTACCATAACATTTTCATGAAAAAAATAACTACATTTTTCAAAATAAAACTTTAATGAGATAAATGGCTTTATTTTACCTTTTGGCAAATCTCTGTAATGTCTGCTTGGTGGAAAACAGCTAGATTCTCATATCTGCTTCTACAACCAATCTTTTACAATAATCTACATCAGGTAGCCCCTAGAAACCTCGACTGTGAAAGAATGAGACTGAAAAATGTAAAGAATATCTTAGTATCACTGTGAAATGTTGACTTTAGAAACCTCCTGAAAAGGTCTCAGGAACCACTGGGGTACTGAGAAACACAGTTTGAGAACTACCGGCCTCAACTCATCGAAATTGTCAGGAGCGAAGGGGCAGAGTGGCAGGGGGAGGAACGAAGGGACAGAGTGGCAGGGGGAGGTAGAGGCTGAAGAGAAGACACACAGGCATGGGCAGTGAGCACAGGGTTAGCAAGGTGAAGCAGAAAGCCTGACGCATGATCTGGGGGCGGGGGTTGCAGTTGTAGTAATTACTGGTGTTGGGAATGTGGCACCTTGCAAAATGCATCTAACCTTCCGAGACTTGAGAGGTGTCTGCGTGTTCTCTGTTGGTATTCATGGGCTACTCGGGAGCTAAGGAGGAGGCCCAGAGATTTAACTTGTTGTAGTAGGAACCTTTCTGTACAAGGTTCCGGTAAATGTGTTTGACTTTTTTTGAAAGAAAAAACTACTTGTATATACTGGAAGCTGTACGTCGGTCTAGTGTCTGGTTTTCTGCCGAGAGCTTTCCACCCAGATTGCTGACATAATCACAGGGCAGAGTTGCAGTTAAGAAGAGCTACTTGCAGACTGGGCTGTCAGGGAGCATAATTCTGATTAAGTTAGGAAAAAATACATAAGGGGATAGAAGAGAGAGTTTGAATAGTAAATTTTATACCTTTAATGAAACGTGATAGAGCCTCACAGATGCGCGCGCACATACACATAGATATATTTGGGGGGCCTTTAAAGAGAAAATTCAGGGTGGCACCTGTGGCTCAAGGAGTAGAGCACCAGCCCCATATACCAGAGGTGGTGGGTTCAAACCTGACCCTGGCCAAAACTGCAAAAAAAAAAAAATTAATAATAAAGAGAGAATTCAATTATTAGTTATTTGAATTTGAAAAGTGCTCCTGCTTTTCCTAACTTGACCCTGGCATACATTGTGATCTGTACTGAAGGAGATTTTTTTCTCTGTTTGGAATCATTCTCCTGTCACCTTTAAGATTGCATCTCTTAGTAAGGGCTACTTTTGCTTGTGAGAAGTCAGCTTGGAATCCCTGAGCAAGAACATTGATTTACAAGGTACAGCCAAATGATAACATATGAGTAAAAGGCATGTGTCATAATAGATACTCATTATCTGCCCTTCAGGAATAATCATTGGGTAGAAGATTGGTAGTATGCTTATACTGCTGCATTTGCAAAACTTATGTCTGGTATAGTATAACGAAACACTGCATAGATGACCTAAACTTCTCTCTCTCTCAACAATTCTAGCTAATCACATTTTCACCCGTACTTGTAGAACTTGTCAGGTGAAGTATGTGCAAATTCTCTAGACCAATGCCATCCAATAGAAATAGGATACATGCTGTGTAGGAAATCTTAAATATTCTAACAACCACATTAAAAAGGTAAAAAGAAACAGGTGAAATAAGTTTTAATAACATTTAGTGCAGTATATCCAAAATATTACAAATTCAGTATGTGACACTAGCCATGGTTCAGGTGATCAATATGTACGCATGGCTAGTGGCTATCATTGGACAGTGCAGCCCTAGAAGGTGTTATTTCCTGGTTTCATTGAAATAAAGTTCTCTGCTTAGTTCTGACAGTTTGTGACAAAGTGTCACCTAGGATTTCTTAGTTCCAGTGCCCCAGTGAAACTGGCCTAATTGAAGTTACCTGGCCATTCTCTGTAGATAAGGTATAGGAAGTTACATGTCAAGTAGATAGTAGAAATTAAAGAGAACTACATATTCCTAGTTTTCAGACTGTTGGCTTTCCTAGTGAATGACTGATAACGTCTGACAAGCAGGGCTCGCAGTGGGCCAGTGTCCACTACACGTATGTTATATCCCACAGGAGCTTAATCCCTAATCATTTCTCCCATGCCAGAAGTTTTTCCTAGTATCTACCAAGTTTCTCCACTCAGAGTGGAAAAACAGTAGCCCAACCCATTGCTAACCATCTTTTCACTCTTATAGACACAGTTCAAACGTAAACCTCCACCAAAAAGTATTGAACCAGGAAGCCCTGGAGAGCAGTGAAGACCATTTCCGCGCAGCTTACCTTCTGAAAGACGTGGATAAGGAAGCCTATCAGGATGTGGCCTTCACACAGCAAGCTTCCCAGACATCTGTCATCTTCAAGGGAACCAGTCGAATGGGCAATCTGGTTTACCCAATAACCCAAGTCCACGGTGCCAGCCTGGAGAGCTACAACTCTGGCCCCTTGAGCGAGGGAACCATCCTGGATTTGAGTACTACCTCGAGCATGAAGTCAGAGAGCAGCACCCATTCCTCGTGGGACTCTGATGGGGCGAGTGAAGAAGGCACCATGCTTATGGAGGACAGTGATGGGAACTGTGAAGGGCCGAACCTTGTCCCCGGGGAAGACGAGTACCCCCTCAGTGTCCTGATGGAGAAGGCTGACCAGAGCCTTGCCAGCCTGCCTTCTGGGTTGCCCATAACCTGTCACCTCTGCCAAAAGACATACAGTAATAAAGGGACCTTTAGGGCCCACTACAAAACTGTGCACCTCCGCCAGCTCCACAAATGCAAAGTCCCAGGCTGCAACACCATGTTTTCATCTGTCCGCAGTCGAAACAGACATAGCCAGAATCCCAACCTGCACAAAAGCCTGACGTCTCCAAGTCACCTCCAGTAGTAAGCGGGCAGACCAAATATGCTCCATGAAACCTTGGTCATGATTCAGGAATAAGGTAGTCCAAAGAAATGTTTCTGACTAATACTGTATGGGGCAAACCAGGCAAAAGGTGAATTAACTTCACAGTTTTTAAGCAGGATGGGCAAAAAGACTAGCATTGTGGAAAGTTGACATGTAGGCAGCCATTTCTGTTATTAGTTTTCGTAGCCCAAGAGGTTTTTCACTGACACAGGGAGCACTTGCAGAAATGCAGTTTGTCCAAGATTTGTTTACATGTTCCCTGAGAGAGCAGATCAGTGGGGGATGGGCAGGACCCAGCAGCAGCTTCAGATGAAGCTTGCAATATTAAGGGTGTTGGGGAAGACGAAAACTACTAATCCCAAAGATTGCATTTTCTGTTCCTTTAAGGAGTCTGAAATTCAGGCTTGAATTTAGGGAAATGACTTTTTGATAACCATCCTTCTATTTGGAGTGGATAATTGTCTCTCCCCTTCTACCTCTGGTCAGAGGTCTCATATGTTATTCCAGGGAGTTCTCAGAAGAAGTGGGTTGGCCTGTGACATGTTCCACGCTAATACATAAGTGGTAACACATTCAGGAAGCTAGGGGGGAAATATCTCATGATCTTCAATTTAATTTAAACTGATTTTGATACTATTTAATTTGTGCTTTTGTGAGTATTTGGTGTGACCCTCTAGATCTCTGCTTAGAAGGAGAAGACGTGTGATGACTTAAAACTTCAGAAACACCATTTGTTTTCATTTGATGAGCTTCAAAGTCTGTTTGTTATGATCCCCTGTGAAATAAATGCAAGCATGAATCTGGCAGGACCACTTGTACATATTCCGCCAAAGCATTTAGAGAATATGGTTTTGATGGTGGCTGTGTATTTTCAGTATCACTGGATCCTCTTCAACCATTTATAAAATGTGTAAGATTAAGATGAACTTTCGAGTTTACATGGTAGGAAGAAAAGTAGGATATTGTTGTCATACTATATTTCTTAATGTTTAACTTATTCTGAAATATATTCCACGCTGTTATACACAGTTGCCACTATAGAAAGGCCCAAAGTGTAATCAGCCCTATAGAACTAGACCGTTTCCTAAAATTTGGCATTTACAGTATCTTAGAAGCCTGCATGGGTATAAAGAAATTGATTTTGGGGTGGCGCCTGTGACTCACAGTAGGGCGCCAGCCCCATATTCTGGAGGTGGCAGGTTCAAACCCAGCCCTGGCCAAAACCTGCAAAAAAAAAAAAAAAAAAGAAAGAAAGAAAAGAAATTGATTTTGTATTCCAAGTTCAAGTTTACCATCTTTTAACCTTATTGTTGATTTAAGTAATAAAAAAATCCTTAAAGATAACTAAAGATTACAAGAGATATTATTCCTCTAGTCTCAAGGTGAAAAAAGCCAATAACCTATTACCAATTATTTCAACTTTGTTTTGTTTTAATAAATGTGATAACTTAAAACTTGTCTCTGTTTAAAGCAAGCTATGTCTTTCAACTGTTTAGTATTCCAGTTTCCCCCAAAGTGGAAAAATTTGTATACAAATGTTTTTTATGATTTAATAAAAATATATGATGCACCTTTTGTTTATGATAAAAGGCAAAAGTTTGTTTAAAAAAAAGTTTCACATGGACTGCCTTTTGTACAAGCACATGAATCTGTGTGCACAAGCCGCACACACACAGTGAATGTGACAGAGCTGAAAACCCAGAAGAGGGTCTGGTAGACATGGAATAGTGTCAGGAACACGGCCACAGCGAAACAGAAATCTCAGGTCAGACATGGTGGTAACACACCTGAAATCCCAGCTACTTGGAATGCTAAGGTGGGAGGATTGCGGGAGCAGAGGAGTTTGAGGTTACAGGGAGCTATGGTGGTGCTGCTACATTCCACCCTGGGCAACAAAGCAAAAACAGAACAACTAGAGAAAAACACAAATTGCAGAAATTAATGAATTCAAAGAGAAATGAAGCAGTTACTACACTGGGAGGAGAAGCTGGGTACTGATCTTTTATTAAGGAAAATACAAAATAAGGTGTTTGTTTGTTTGTATGCAGCTTTTGGCAGGGGCTGGGATTGAACCCACCACCTCTGTCTGGTACATGGGGCCGGCACTCTATTCCTTGAGCCACAGGCGCCACCCAAAATAAGGTGATTTTAAAAATGCAATGCTATGAAAGATTTTTGTTTCTCTGAGGCAGATTCTCTGTCACCCAGACTAGAGTGCAGTGCCATCGTAGCTGACTGCAGCCTTGAACTCTTGGGCTCGAGCAGTCCCCTTCCTGCCTCAGCTTCCCCAGTAGCTACTTTTTATTTTTTGTGAAGATGGCATCTCACTATGTTGCCCATGCTGGTCTTGAACCCCTGGCCTCAAGCCATCCTCTCGCCTTAGGCTCCCAAAGTGCTAGGATTGCCACACTTGCCTCAAAGATAACCAGTGCAAAGTAGAATACAGTAAAAAATTTAACAATAATAAGTGAAGGGTTTTAAGTTTTTTTTTTTTTTACTTTTAATTTCTTCACCTTTTCTCTACCCTTCCAAATATATAGATTACAGGTATTGTCCCATCTCCCCTCCAGACCCTGTCTCAATCCTTGCTTCATATTTCAACAGGAGAAAAGTTATCAGAGGGAAACATACTCTTATCCCAGCACCCCTACTATTCCCACCCTATTCCAAACCATATTGTCTCTTCTGGGTAACTGCACTAGCCTCCTAACTGATATTTCCATTCTTACATCCTACAGTGGCCAAAATGGTTCTTCTGTGATGCAAACCAGATCATATATTACCCGGGCCCCAAATCCTCCAATGGCTTCCCTTTACAGTTAGAGCATGCCTAGGCCCACCATTGTAAGGGGTCTGAATTTGTATACTCAACCTTTCTTTTTTGACTCACTTATGCCTACGGATGGCTATGCTAGCCTAGGTCATCCGCAACACAGATGCCAACAGGACAAAAAATGCAAGGATTTTATCTCAAAAGAGAAATTCTTTTCAAAGAAATAGAAAAAGCTGGGAGGACCAACAGATGTGAATTCTGACTTCCACTGAAGGAGAAAGGGAGAGGTTAGGTGAGAGTTCCCTAGACTTTTGCAGTTAAGCAAGACCATCAGAGAGTCACTGAGCTGAGGCCGAACACGAGAGAAGCCCCACTTCTCCTGGAAATGGGTTCCTGGGAATGATATCCATGCCACACTTACTCATTGGCTCTGAGCGGCCTGTGGGAGAGGTGCCTCGGTGCAAAGAGTGGCAAGGGATTCCATAGCTGGAGCCCTTGGTCAAACCTTACTTTTCTAAAGTCCTTGCGTCCTGTTCAAGATGGGTTCAAACTTGTACTGTAGTCTGGACTCAAAGGAAGCCTTTCTGTTCCTTCTGAAGGATGGTGCCCTCACCTCACCCCCTGCTGCCTCAGAGGCATTCCGCCATCACTTTTTTCTCTCCCTTTCATTATCACACTCATCCTTTCCTCTTGTTCCATCTCTCTAGCCTGTAACATCTGCAAATGTCTCTCCACTTAATGATTAAAGAAAAATAGTCCTCTAAACCCCTGATCCCACCTATAGCTGAGTTCCTTAGCCTAGCAGATTTTGCCTCTCCTCTTACCCGAGTTTCTTCCCTTACCCTAGTTAGGCCCCATCCCGACCAAGCTTCCCTGTGATTTCCTGATGGCTATTTCCAAAGGACACATTTGGTCCTTGGTGTCCCCTGGTCCCATTCCTGACCTTTTTCTCTCCTCACTCTCACGTTGTCTCCTAGATTGTCTCTTTCACTCCATGACTTCAACTACTGTGTGTCGTAAACACACCTGTGCTTCCCAAGTCTCCATCTGCACCAGGATCCTTCCAGAGTGACACACTGGGATCCCCCCAGAGCGAGTGTCTGCGGGAGATCATAGAATGGTCCAGAGCATCAGCAGCTTGGCCAGGTCACAACTTGTCTGGGTCTCTGTTTCCTCATCCGTATAACCAGGAAAGAAATAGTCCCTACTTCAGTAGATCATATGACATGGGGTGTGTGATGCACTTGGCACAGTCCCTGAAATATCAGCACTCAACAAGTGCTAGCTATAAGAATTGCCATCACCATCATCTTCATCATTATAAAATCCTAGATTGCTCATTTTATCTCATTCCCAACAGCCAGAAGTCAGTCACCAAATCCCAACAACTCTACCTACCAAAAATGCTCTCAAATCCTTCCCCTCTTTTTCATGCACAAGACAATCCTCTCTTCCTTGATCTTCCTTCTCTAAGACTATTTCTGCAGCCTCCTACTTGTATTTATTCTCACATTCATCCTACAGACAGCAGCCACAGTGGACCCTACAGATCTAATTATGTCTCCCCTTCCCCCAGTTGCCTCTCATGCCCTTCAGGGTAGAATCCCAACAAGGTCTAGCCTTGTACCGCTGACCCTGACAGTTGCCCTGCAGTCCCAGGCACCTAGCTGCCTCTGACCCTGCTCACACTGCTTATTCTGTAGAACTTGCAGTCTCCGACCCACCAACCTTGGTCATCCCTGAGACTCAGCTCAGGTATCATCACTTCCAGGAAGTCTCTTTTTTTTTTTTTTTTTGAGACAGAGCCTCAAGCTGTCACCCTGGGTAGAGTGCTGTGGCATCACAGCTCACAGCAACCTCCAATTCCTGGGCTCAAGCGAGTCTCTTGCCTCTGCCTCCCAAGTAGCTGGGACTACAG
>CAUYON010064614.1:0-12321 GCA_963573935.1 Arctocebus calabarensis | reverse complement strand
GTATGGACTCTTTTCCTCCTGGTGGAGACAATGGACTGACAAATTCTCAATCTGAGTTCCAAAAAATGTTAATTGATGAGAGGTTACGATGTGAGCATCATAAAACTAATTATCAGACTCTGAAAGCTGAACACTCAAGGTAAATTACTTAAACTTAGAAGTGGGCTCAGCACCCATAGTACAGTGGTTACGGTGCCAGACACATACACCGAGGCTGGCAGGTTCAAATCTAGCCCGGACCAGCTAAACAATGACAAGTGGAACAAAAAATAGCTGGGCATTGAGCTGGGTGCCTGTAGTCCCACCTATTTGGGAGTTTGAGACAAGAGAATTGCTTAAGCCCAAGAGTTTGAGGTTGCTATGAGCTGTGATGCTATGGCACTCTACTGAGGGTGACATAGTGAGACTGTCTCAAAAAAATAAAATAAAAAAAAAATAAACTTAAAAGGTGGGGGGCTTGGTTAAAAAAGTTATTGAACTGTTGTGGTTGAATATTTGCTCTGAAGCATACAGTATAATTTTGTTATTTTCTAGTGTATACATTAAAAATTTTTTTAATGCAGTAAAATTGTTTTTATTTTAAGTTAATATGAGAGTACGGATTTTTAAAATGCAGTAAAAGTTTTAAGATTATTTTTTTCTTTAAAACTACACATAATATCAAGTAGGTTGTGACTTTATAAAAGTCTTATTTTGAAAGTAGCAAAACATAAAAGATTAAATGTATCCAGGGGCTAAATGTGTTTTTCTCCTCAAAGTAAAATTGCATTCAGATACTACTATGTTAAAAATTAAATGAAAACTCTTTAAAGAAAAGACATTTGTGTGTTTAAGAAATATATGATATTAATCTTATTTTTTTGCAGTGTTGGTTGTCTTTACATAAAGTCATTCAATTAGAAACCAAAGCAAACATTTAAATTTGAATTCTTTTTAAAAAAATCAGGTTGCAAGATGAGTACATAAAGTCACAAAATGAACTTAAACGCCTGTTAAATGAAAAGCAAACTCAGCAGGAAAAATTTCAGCTACTGTTTGAAGAGCTAAAAGAAGAATTATTACAGAAAACTAAAGACTTAGAAGAAATAAAGGCACAGGTGAGAAAATATGTTTGAGTTAGTATAGAAGTAGTCTGATGCTTAGAGGAAGTAAGTAGTTTTGATAAATTTGGTAAGTTCTTTCTATATCCTTAATGATTATTTTGTTATATCTCTAGTGGTATAATTTAATCTTTCATATGTTTTAGAATGTTAGCTACCATGTAGGGTAACTATGAAACTTATTTTATGTAAATTGTAATTATATTAACTATTCTGATTTAAACACTATTTTACTATTTGGAATAATTAAGTAAAAGGTGAGTTTGAATTAATTAAAAGTTCAGAATTGGATGGCACTTGTGGCCCAGTGGGTAGGGCGCTGGCTCCATATACCGAGGGTGGCGGATTCAAACCCAGCTCTGGACCGCAACAAAAAAAATAGCTGGGCGTTGTGGTGGGCGCCTGTAGTTCCAGCTACTGAGGATGCTGAGGCAAGAGAATCGCCTAAGCCCAGGAGTTGGAGGTTGCTGTGAGCTGTGTGATGCCACGGCACTCTACAGAGGGCGATAAAGTGAGACTCTGTCTGAAAAAAAAAAAAAAGTTCAGAATTAAGGAATATTTTTTAAAAGAAAGATGTAGTGGAGCTGCAGATGTGGCTCCTCTGCAGGAAGCAGCACAGGCCCAACTGTTGCTGTACCCTAGTCTGACCCATCTCATCTGGCCTGCCTGGAGTCAGCCATGGCTCCCTGTGCAAATCATGACAGAATATTTGGATGATATCTGCCTAAAAATCTTTAAGAATTATAGAAGGCAAAAGTACTAATGCATTTGAGAAAATTTGGGAGAGGAGGGGAAAAGCAATTGATTTCCTGATCTGTAAGTTAGCTGGATACTAAGGTGTCTGTGTACATGATTAGCCAGGAGTCTGAGAGCAATAAAGAAGAACTGTGACCCAAATTGTAAGGAAGAGGAGCAGGAGGAGGAGGACAAGGACCCAGGGACATAGAGGACTATCATGTGGAAGTAGCCAGTAGTGTGCAGTAACAGGAGGCCAAAGCCTTTGATTACATTGAGTCCCAGTTCACCTACTCGATCTGAAAGAGCACATGACCAGCTTACCCCCTGTCATAAAGGTGTTTCATTCAATCGCTAAACTTATTATTAGTTTTTACTGGGGAGTCTCAGAGTCAGATATAAGTTCAGTTCCTCTCAACTGCATTAGAAACTCAAGGTCAGCCTACTTGATCAAAATATGTCCCCAAAGCCTAGCCTTGTCACCACTGTGCAGTGTGTATGGAGTTAGTGTGGAAGAAAACCTACTCTGTTTGGTCTGTCCCTACCAGTTTTGTTGTTAACTATAGGAGTGCTGCACAGTACTTGTCAAGAACTGCATACGAATCTCTTTTGTGGCTGAAGACTGTGTACTCTCTGCTCACCAGAAGATGTTGTGATTCCATTGCTTCCTGGTGAAGAATTGAAAGACAAGCACAGAAAATACCTCTTCAGGGACTTTGTGGAGAGTCATTATCACCTCTAACTGTACCCTGGTACAAGCTGTCCTATGGTTATTTGGATATGGGATCCTAGAGTTTGCCAGAATGCAGTGTAATCAGTGCAGTGAGGTCCTCTGGCTCAAGTGTCATCAGATGTACATGCATAACATCCCCCTGACTCTGCTACAATCTGGAAATGGTTCATGAAGTGTACAGACCACTCTCAAATAGCCAGTTGCATTGGTGATTACATTAAAGCCTGTAGTCTCCATATCTACATTGAGAAGAATGGAGACTACAATTACATACTGTGTTTTCACATGTAAGCCCAACTTTGGCAAGATGTGTCTAGGAAATAGGAAGACTCAGGGCAGCTAGTACTATTATGAGTGTAGTCATTAAGGGAGAATCCTGACACTGTCCACCAGAGCTAGCAAGCTCAGGGTAGGGAATCTTAAGAAGTTCTTACTCTACTTTCAGAAGTAGGAAAAACACAGCCAAAAAAGCTTGCAGCTAGAGGCACAGATATACAAGCAGAATGATGAGAAGATTCAGAAGAGGGTCATGAACAATCTGAGGGCCTTGATTGACTGGCAGTACCTATAGAGCTCCTGGCTAAGTATTAGTATACTCTGCAATATACTTACTCATATGCATACTGCATGGAGTCTGGACCCAGGAAGGAACTGTTTGAACACCAGCAGGCTCATCTGGAGGCTGAGATTGAAAACCTTTCATTGAAAGTGGAGCATGCAGACAGCTATGACAGAGGATACTTGGAGGACCAGATGCATAGTGGACCAATGGAGGAGAACCCTGCTGAAAGATTACCCTTACACCTAAGGTGGAGACATGGAAACTCTCGGGTGGGAAAGATGTGGTTGTTGGGTCTCCCAGTTGCCTTCCTCTGCCCCAGGCCACAGACAGCCAGGGCTCCTGTCCAGGAGAATGGACTAAATTGGATTCTTAGTCAATTTCTGTTTTCTTCTCATATTTTCACTTTTTGTTTCTACTAGGGTAGAGGTTGTGTTGAATTTACCTTTTTAAATTCCCTCTGGATGGTTGTTGGGAGGGAGGGAAAAATTTTTTTGAATATGTTAGATGATTGTAATTTATATAATTTTCAAAGGTTGTATAATTACACAAAGGAAAAGCAAACCATAAGCTAACACAGAACTCTTTAAAAAAATGAATTGGCATTATGTTTAAAAAACAAACAAACAAAAGGATTGGGCAGGCACAGTGCTTCACACCTATAATCATAGCACATGGGGAGGCTGAGGCAGGTAGATTGCCTGAGCTCAAGAGTTTGAGACCAGCCTGAGCAAGAGGCTGAACAAGAGCAAGACTGCATCTCCAGGGCACACCATGGAATATTATGCAGCCTTAAAGAAAGATGGAGACTTTACCTCTTTCATGTTTACATGGGTGGAACTGGAACACATTCTTCTTAGCAGAGTATCTCAAGAATGGAAGAAAAAAGTATCCGATGTACTCAGCCTTAATATGAAGCTAATTTATAGCTTTCATATGAAGACTATAACCCAATTATAGCACACGCGTACGGGGAAACGGGCACGGGAGGGGACGGGGAAGGATGGGTGGGTGGAGAGAGGGTAAATGGTGGGATCACACCTGTGGTGCATCTTGGAAGGGTACAGGTGAAACCTACTAAATGTAGAATACAAATGTTTTCATACAGTAACCAAGAAAATACCATGAAGGTTATGTCAAACAGTTGGATGAAAATATTTCAGATTGTATATGAAGCCAGCACATTGTACCCCATGATTGCACTAATGTACACAGCTATGAGTTAATAAAAAAAAAAGAAATTTAAAGTAGAAAGAAAAAAATAAATAAATAAAAATAGCAGGACATTATGGTGAGCGTCTATAGTCCCAGCTACTCTGGTGGCTTGAGGGAAGGGGATCACTTGAGCCCAAGAGTTTGAAATTGCTGTGAGCTATGATGCCACAGCATTCCACCCATGGTGACAAAGTGAGACCATGTCTTCAAAAACAAAATAATAATAATAAAAAGATTTACTAATTTTTGTCTTTATGTTGTAACTGAAAATAAACTAAAAAAGACTGATAGTTATATTTAAAGAGCTGCTAGACTTGATGCCTGTGGCTCAATAGGCTAAGGCACCAGCCACATACACTTGAGTTGGTGGGTTCGAATCCAGCCTGGGCCCACCAGACGACAATGACGGCTGCAACCAAAAAATGGCCGGGCGTTGTGGCGGGCGCCTGTAGTCCCAGCTACTTGGGAGGCCAAGGCAGGAGACTCACTTGAGCCCAGGAATTGGAGGTTGCTGTGAGCTGTGATGCTACAGCACTCTATCCAGGGTGACAGCTTGAGGCTCTGTCTCAAAAAAAACTGCTAAAAGAAACTATAAAAACAGTATGTACATATAATTTATGTGCACATTGTAAGACGTTTGATACTGAAGTTCTGCGCTGCAGTTTCTTTAGATATTTTTTACACTATTCATTTTTCATTTGCCTGGAAAGTAGAGTAAAGGCAAATTTTGACTACAGGTAATTAGTATACTATATACTAAGTTAATATATACTATACTGTAGTTATAGTATATATAGTATATATATACTATATACTATTTCAAATTAATAGGTAATAATGAATGATAGTTTCTTGTATTCATCTAATTTCAGAAAAGCACCAAGGTGCTTATTTCTGCCTAAGAATGTGCTTAGCACAAATAATAAGGTATTGTTAATACTGAAGTCATAAGTAGACTAAGAAGGCATCTTTGAAGTGATCTAGTCTGACATATCTCCTAACTTTTAGATTTCCTTTAAATAGCTGCCTTGGAAGTTTGTAATTTAGTCCATTTTTGAAGTCTTCCATTGTTGAGAGCAACACTAAGCTTGGTTAGAGCCTCTATCATGCTCACTGTTTTGTTCCTAGGTATATAGGACACTTATATAAATAAAAACCTCAGAAATGTGAATTAAAGAGGGAAATTTAATGTAATCCTAGAGAATCAGTGTGTTAATTTGTTTTGCAAAAATTAAGAGGCCTATATGAATGGGAGCTGGGATGCTGAAATAAAGATATTTGAGGTGTATTATTCAACATTGTGAATTTAATTATTTTGTCACTAGAGAGTAACATCTAAACATGTTTACTTGTATCAACCACATGAAGTAAGCTTAAGATGACTGGAGTGGCTATGTTAATTTCAGATAAAATAGACTTCTACACAAAGTCTTTAGTATCACTAAAAATAAAACGGACATTTTATGATCAAAAAGTATCAATTCATCATGAAGACGATGACCTTCAATTAATAACTATGTCTCTTTGATTTAGTTTTCTCATGTGGTAAAGAGAATAAAAATTTCTAATAGGTGTTGTTACAAGGGCTAATGGGATAACATGTACATTTTTACTACAATACCTGGCACATAGAAGATAATTATAAATGATGACATTTTTATTGTTTTTGAGTGCAAACTCTAGGAAGGCAAGAATTTTTTTTCATTTTGTTTCCAGTGTTTAGGACAATGCCTAGCAAATACTTACTTGTTGAATGAATGACATGAATAAATGAGTGAATTTGGATTATTGTTTTGCTCATATATGAGGGAACTTTAAAAATGTGAAAAAATGGAATTAAAAAGATAAAAGTAAGAAATATAAACTTTATATCTCAACATAAGCTCCATCAAGGTCAAGGTAGTTTTGCAAGTGATGATACCAGCTATTTAGTCTACCTCTAAGGAACTGAGGGTCTTGGAAATTTAACCATCAATGCAGTGTGTTTTACATTATTAACTAAAGACAAATGAGTGTCCCTTTACAGATTTTTTTTAAGATTAGAAAACAAAATAATCAGGAAGCCAAATCAGGAATGTAAGGTGGATATCTAATGATTTCCTATCAAAATGCCCACAAAATTGCCCTGATTTGATTAAAGAAAGGAAAGGAGCAGGATCATTGTGATGGAAAAAGCTTCTCTGGTAAAGTTTTCCCAAGTGTTTTTTTTTTTTTTTTCCTAAAACTTTGGCTTCTCAAAACACTCTCATGATAAGTACATATTATTGTTCTTTGGCCCTCCAGAAAGTCATCAAGCAAAATGCCTTGAGCATCTGAAAAAACTGTTATCATGACCGTTGTTTTTGACCAGTGATTTTTGTGGACCACTTTAACCTCTTGATAGCCATTGCTTTGATTGTGCTTTGTTTTTAGGATTATACTGCTAAAGCTATATTTCATCTCTTGTTACAGTTCTTTGAAGAAATGCTTGAGTATCTTGATCTTACTTGTTTAAAATTCTTATTGAAAGGTCCACTTCTAGTTTGCAGCTGATCTGTACCCAACAGTTTGACATCCATTGAGCAGAAAGTTTGTTCAGCTTTTTCAGTTAGAATTGAGTAAGGTGAACTATTTGAGATGACTATTGTGTCGGCTGTTGCGTCTGCTGTTAATCATCAGACCTTTTCAACTGTGGTATTAGCAAGATGAACTTTTTCCTTCCTTGATGTAGATGGTCTGCTGTGGGCTTCATTTTTAGCATCATTTTGTCTCTTCTTAAAACAAGTTGTCCATTTGTAAACTACTGATTTCTTTGGTACTTTTTCCCTATAAACTTGTCATAAAGCATCAGTGATCTCCTCATTCTAACATCCCAGCTTTATCACAAATTTGATATTTATTTTTGCTTCAATTTTTAGCAGAATTCATGTTGTTCTAATGAGGCTTTTCTTAAACTGATACCTTATCCTTCTTAGCGCCTCAAACCAGATTGCATTAGGCATATTATTACAAGTTAGTATGAATTTATTTTGGTGGAAAAATTTTTGAAATTCATGCACATGTTAAATATTTTCATAAATATTTTTCATAATATTTTTATGAACTTTTTTGAAGTCCCCTTGTATAATATAATGTTGCATTTCCCCCCTACATACCTGGAGCCTTAGCATCTTAGAGTAGATGATCATTTGGATCTTAATGTTCTTAATTTAATTAATTAAATGTTATGAACATCTTAATGTTCTTAATTTAATTAATGTTCTTAATCTTAATGTTCTTTCATTTCTGTTATAAGTTGAATTGTATCCCCCTCCAAAGGTTATGTTGAAGTCTTAACCCCTAGTACTTGAGAACGTGACCTTATTGGAGTGGGTATTGGAATGGGCCATTACAGGTGTAATTAGTTAAGGTGATGAGGTCATACTATTGTATGGTGGGTCTTTAACCCAATATGACTGGTGCCCTTAAAAGAGGAGAAGAGAGACAAACCGATGGAGCTGGGAATGCTATGTGATGATGGCGACAGAGATTAAAGTCTGGAGCTGTAAGCCAGCACAGCCCTGGAAACTAGGAAGAGGCAAGGGAAGATTCTTTCCCGTAGGCTTTTGAGGGAGCATAGCCCTGCCAACAGTCCTCCAAAACTGTGAAACAATTTCCATTGTTTTAAACCACTCAGCTTCTAGTATTTTGTTGTGATAACCTAGGAAATTAATACACCATAAAAAGCAGAATCTTTTTTTAGAACATCTTTCACACAGGACTTTTCATTCTCTGCTTCATTGCTTTCATTGCTAGAGAACTAGTGAGCTTTTAAAAGTGATTCGCTTTTTTTATGAGTTGGAGTATGTCAGACATCTTCTGTCTGATACTGAAATGAAATCATCCTCCCCATAGCCTCCCTGTTAGTAACTTTAGACATTCCTTCTAACTAGTTATACTTCCCTAACTTTATCTAGTAAAGTTTCTGCTTTTCAAGATAAGCATATTTAGTTTCTATGTGACTTTTTCTTTCTTTTTTTTTTTTTTTTTTTTGCAAAAATAAGGTAAAGAACCATCATGTGAACATATAGATACCCACATATTAAAGCAATTTATCTATTTGCTTTAATGGATGCCTGCAATTTGTAGAAATTGTAAGTTTAGAAAAGTTAAATAAATTCAACAAAGATCAGCAAGAAGTATTTTGATGAATATTTATAAAAGGTGATTTTTAGGGCAGCGCCTGTGGCTCAGTGAGTAGGGCACCAGCCCCATATACCAAGGGTGGCAGGTTCAAACCCGGCCCCGGCCAAACTGCATCAAAAAATAGCCAAGTGTTGTGGCGGGTACCTGTGGAGAATTGCCTAATCCCAAGAGCTGGAGGTTGCTGTGACATTCTGTGGCACTCCACCAAGGGCCAGAGTCTCAACTCTGTCTCTACAAAAAAAGAAAAAAAAAAAAGGTGATTATTTAAAAAATATACATGTATTACATTATGTAGTCTACATGTACAATGCCGTTTTTAAAATTTAATTTAATCCCTTTGACTTTTTTTTTTTTAAGAGATAGAATCTCACTTTGTTGCCCTTGGTAGAGTGCCATGGCTTCACGGCTCACAGCAACCTCCAGCTCCTGGGCTTAGGCCATTCTCAGTCTCCCCAGTAACTGGGACTACAGGCGCTTGCCACAACGTCCAGCTATTTTTTGTTATTGCTGCCCCTACCACCCTTGGTATATGGGGCAGGTGCCCTACTGACTGAGTCTCAGGCACCACCCCATCCCTTTGACTTTAATAGGAAAAAGATATAAGAAACATTCATTTGGAGAATACTTCTGCATCAATAGTGAATGGGAATGATAATAATTACTTGCTCATAGGATGATAGTAAGGATGAAATGAAACTGCATAGAAGTTGTTAATTAGTACATTGCTTTGATGCTTTGATATAAGTGGCAGTGCTTCTTAGCTGTTACTGTTATATACCATGTTAGCAACTTTTTTTTTTTTTTTTTAATGACAGTCTCACTCTGTCACCCTGGGTAGAGTGTCCTGGCATCATAGCTCATAGCAACTTCAAACTCTTGGGCTCAAGCAGTCCTTTTGAGCAGTCCACCCCGGGCCTCCTGAGTAGCTGGAACTGCAGATGCCTGCCACAATGCCCAGCTACTTTTTTAAGAGACAGGGTCTCACTCTTGCTCAGTCTGGTCTCCTACTCTTAAGCTCAGTCAATCTACCCATCTTGGCCTCCCAGAGTGCTAGGATTACAGGCGTGAGCCACTGTACTCAGCCCCAGCAACCCTTTTTTAATATGAGAAATCATTTAATATATTTCTGATAAAACTAAGTAAGGAAAATTACTTTACCAAAAATTTATATGCTCTTTTTGTACCAGGTGGTAAAAAAGAGCATATATCTCTTTTGTTTTGGCTTCTAGGAGGATCAAAATGCATTATTCAGTTTCACGTATTAATTTATTAACAATTTTTTGGCGCAGCACCCATAGCATAGTGGTTAGGGTGCCTGCCACATAGACCAAGGCTGGCGGGTTCTAACCCAGCCCTGGCCAGCTAAGCAACAATGACAGCCGCAACAGAAGAATAGTTGGGCATTTTGGCGGACGCCTGTAGTCCCAACTACTTGGAAGGCTGAGGCAAGAGAATCATGCAAGCCCAAGAGCTTGAGGTTGCTGTGAGCTGTGACGTCACAGCATTCTACTGAGGGTAACATAGTTAGACTCTGTCTAAAAAAAAAAAAAAAAAATTTTTTTTTTGTCACAGGAACATTTACCCTTGGCTTCTCAAGGTGCTAGGATTATAGGTATGAGCCACCATGCCTGGCCAGCCTATATTATACTATTAATATATGGCAAGTGTTAAAATTTGTGTTTATAGATTTTGTGTAGGTAATGATACCTGGATTATTGTATGATAAAGCATTCTTGTAGCCTTCTTTTGAGACATATATTGATAGTATTACATTAGAAGTCAGTTGGGAGTAGGAGGCTGTGGTGAGAGACAGACTGAGACCGGAGATGTTTTCCAGCCCGGCCCCATCGGCGTTAGTGGTGGTTGCAGCGGGGAGGACAATGACGCCGAGGCACTTGTTCAGGGGGTAAACCCTCCTCAGCTGGCTGTGTGTGGGACACCCTTCCCCCCTTACCTGACGCACCAGAAGCCTGACCTCTGCTGAAACTGAGGGAGGAGGACTTGAGCAGTGCCTACTCTCCCTATCTGCCGGATCAGGTGGCCTGCCAGGTAAGAGACTGGGGGCCCCACCAAGATCCAGCCAGCCCCCAGGCCAGCGATGCTGCCGGGACCCCCATGCGGCTCCGATCCGTGCCCCACTGGGCCTTGGCCTGCCACCTGCAGCGGCCAGGAACTGCGCCAGGATCCCCGCTGGGCCTTGACCTGTGCCACCAGCGGCCAGGAACTCTGCCTGGACTTCCGAGCTCCCTGATTTGCCCTCTGCTAGCAGCAGCCAGGAAGTCTGCAGGGACTCCCCAGTGGTGCTGATCTGTGCCCCGCCCAGCCTCAGCCTGCCGCCCACCAAGACCCCTGCCCGGCTCACTTTGGTGCCCCAGGCCCACCGCCCACAGTGGCCAGGAACTCCACTCTGCTGGGACCCCCGCTTAGCCCCAATTGGCATCCCACCGGGCCTTGACCCACTGACAGCAGCAGCCAGGAAGTCCACTGGGACTCCTTCTCAGGGAGATTGGTGCCCTGTCCGGCCTCGGCCTGCTGCCTGCCAGGACCCTCGCCCTCTTCTGATCCGTGCCCCAGGCCCGCTGCCCACAGCGGCCAGGAACTCCTCACCACTTAGGACCCCTGTGTGGCCCCAATTGGCACCCCTGCAGGCCTTGACCCACTGCCAGCAGCAGCCAGGGACTCTGCCCAGCCATAGCTTGCTGTTTGGCCTGCTGTGGCCAGGGACCCTGCTAGGACCCCCACCCCGGGCCTTTGCCTGTCACCCACACCAGCCAGGGGCTCCGCCAGGAACCTGCCAGGCCTCTGCCTGCCTGCCCAGGCCAGGAACTCTGGGAGCCACACAACCTGCCTCCTCCCCTACCCTCTCTGCCTCCTCTGGCCCCGCCCATCTGGCCAGGAGCCTAGGAGGCTGCACGACCCATGCCCTCCCTCCGGAGCCCTGCCTCCAGCCAGAGACTGCTGGAGGCATGGACTCCCTTTGCAAAGGCCACTGGGTGCCCCATCTCACGCCCTGCTGCTTGATCTGGCCATGCCACTTCTGGAGCTGCTCCCCCAGTCAGAACTCCCTACAAAGATGCAGTAACAATATTGTGATCCTGCCAGGATCTGATCTGGGAGAGACACCTCCCCAACTCTGAGGACGGAAACCGTGAAAAATAATCATGAGGCGAAATCAACAGAAAAACTCTGGCAATATGAATAATCAGAGTAGATCAACTCCCCCAAGGAGCGACAAGGTAGATACAGCACAAGATCCCTTGCATAAGCAAATGGCTGAGATGTCAGAAGTTGAATTCAGAGTCTGGATAGCAACTAAGATCAACGCAATGGAGGAAAAGATGGAATTAGAATTTCAATCAGTAATCCAAAAGATGTCTCAAGAACTGAACGAATTCAAAGACAAAATGACCTAAGATTTTGACACATTGAGACAAGAAGTTGCAGCCCTCAAAGATCTGAGAAATACAGTAGAATCCCTCAGTAACAGAATGGAACAAGCTGAAGAAAGGATTTCTGACATGGAAAGACAAAGCTTTTGAACGCTCCCAAACTTCCAAAGAAGAAGAGAAATGGAAGGCAAAAATGGATCATTCTCTTAGACAGCTCTGGGACAACTCGAAGAAAACCAGTATTCACCTTATAGGGATACCTGAAAATGATGAGGTGGTGTCACAAGGCACAGAGTCTCTTCTTTATGAGATTATGAAAGAGAACTTTCCAGACATGCCAAGAGATTCTGAAATTCAGATAGCAGACAGTTTCAGAACCCCAGCACCACCCAACCCAAATAAGACATCCTCCAGGCACATCATAAT
>CAUYON010064613.1:0-26796 GCA_963573935.1 Arctocebus calabarensis | reverse complement strand
TCTAAGTGAAAAGTCGTATCTCTCTTAGCGATCTATAGTGTAACAGCATCTTTTGTAGCCACATATGAGGCTTAGGACACAATCTTCTTAAAATTACTAAGTTCTAATCTAGCAGTTTTGAGTCTTCAGTTTTCTTGTTGTCAGTGAAGTCTCTATAGCCCCCATAATGATGCAAATGTCAACATTGTGTGCAAGTTACACATTCATCATCAACTTCCTTGAGAAATACAAGTTCAGTACTTAAATTTTCATTAGACATATGGTTTTTAGCTCATCACTGCTAGAAGGGTTTATTGCAAATTTTAAAAGCATTGAAAAAATAATAAAATAAGCATCTAGTTGTGGATTTACAATCTGCAAAAACTGACCAAACCATCATAACAAGAGCATCCAGCCTCCTCCACATCTGGGTCAGGACAGTTCAGCTTCTGTGTGCCGTGGGTATTTTATAGCCACTGAACCATGATTTCCCACGTTTCCCACTGATCTGTCAACTGGCAGCCCAAAGGCTTACTCTCTTCTCTGTCTGCTCTCTACCTTTGTGATTTCATCCAGACTTGTAGCTTTAAATATCATCTGTGCGATTACAACTCCTAATTAGGCCTCAGGGTTTCAGACCTTATCCCTGAACACCTAACTTGTCTTACCTAATTGCTCACTGGACATCCCCACCTGATGTCCAATAAGTCCAAAGTGAACTCCTGATCTTCCCCCTGAAAAACCTGCCCCAGCTTCCCTCTGCCATTTCTACTTCACTTGATGACAACTTCATACTCTCAGGTGCCCAGGCCAAGAACCTTGGTATCATCCAACTTCTCCATTCCCACACCTGAAGTCAGTTAAAAATCATAGCGGCACCACCTTCAAAATATGCCTAGGACCTGGTGCCTTCTCACCACCTCCACCACTACCATCCGTGTGCCATTGCCTGCCAACATAATTATTTATTAGGTTTATTTTTCATCAATTGTCTCCTCCCACTGGACACATTGAGAGCAGGATTTTTATCTGCTTTACTGCTGGCCATATCCCAAATACCTAGAACAGTGGCTAGCACATAGTAGGTGCTCAGTAAATACTTATTCAGTGGGTAAATGCCTGGAGCAACCATTGAATTATACTCATTGTTAATAACTCAGTGTGATATGACAATGTCACAGCTTGAAGGGCCTCTTTGATGTCATCATGTCAAGGGTCAGAGAAATGACATGACTTGCCCAAGGTCACACAGTCAAATAGACTCCTCCAAAATTAATTTTCTCTTACATAATATCTTCTGTTAGAATCTGTGGGGCTTTGCCTAGTTGAAGGAATCTCAAGTGTCGTTGAGCAAGGGCAATGTTGATGATGTAATAGTTAACGCTTGTTAAGCACTTATGATAAGTCAGGAATTCTGCTAAATAGTGTACATTAACTCATCCAGGCTCGGGAAGGATTCTTAGGTGCTGGGGGTTGTCTGGAGCCCCAGAAATCCCACAGTGTAGGCAGCTGCTCGCTCCACAAGTCAGACATTGAGGGTCCTCTGAGTTGGCTGTGGCCAGCTTTGCTGGCAGGAGCCCCCAAACCCACAAGTACAGGATGTGATCAACCCTCATGGGACCACAGAGGGTTGGGAGCTGTGATTTGCCCTAAGGAAGGAGCAGGGTTTCTCTGCCTATGCCTTTCCTCCTTAAACAGTGTGGGGTTGTGGGAAGCAGGCCAGATGTGTTTGGCTGTGATCATGGCCTGTGGAGTCCTGCTTCTGAGGGCCACAGCTCAGCAGTGGCCAGCTAGGTCTCCTTGGACACGCTAGTGAACTTCTCTGAGCCTGGCCAGGTGGGGACCTCACATGCAGCAGAACAAAATAGAGCAAGAGGGCAGACTTTTGGATCTAACTACCAGGGATTGAATCCAGGGTCCACCATAATCCAGCAGTCTGACCCCACGTAAGTGACTCAGATCTTAGTGTTCAATTTTCTGTCTAGCCAATCGGCAATAACAACAGAACCCTTCTCGCAGGGCTGCTAGGAAGATTAAATGAGAAAATACTTAAATGTGAAAAACTTAGGATGTTGCCTGGGACATAGACACCATTAAATAAATGTTAGTTATTACTCTTATGATGTTATTAGTTATGTTTTTGAAGCCTACCTGAAGAACCTTCTTATTTTGGAAGCCTTCCAGCATTGCCCCACCCTGGCATGTCAGTGGTCCCAGTGCCAGCAATCAGCTCCCTCGGTCTGTCCCTTTCCTAGACTTTGCTTGATCCTGTCTCAGATCACAACTCCTGTCTCTATGCCCTTCAGGACCAAGGTCTGAGAACTTTATCCCCTCTAGATGGTGAGCACTGCATGAGGTTGAGGCTGCTCCATCCCATGGACCTGAACCTGGCAAAATGCTGGCACTAAATGTCTGTTAAACTGTCAATAATAATACTTATATAGTTGTTAATAAGACTAATGACCTTCCATTTGGCCTTCCTCTCTACCAGGCAATGTGCTAAGCACCCCATAGTCCTATCACCAGCCCACACATAGTCTCACAAGAGGGATACAGCTGATTCCAATTTTTTTTATTTATTGATTTTATTATCATTCCAATTATTTATTTATTTATTTTTTTCTGAGACAGGGCCTCAAGCTGTCACCCTGGATAGAGTGCTGTAGCATCATAGCTCACAGCAATCTCCAATTCCTGGGCTCAAGCGAGTCTCCTGCCTCCACCTCCCAAGAAGCTGGGACTACAAGCGCCCACCACAACACCCAGCCATTTTTTGGTTGCAGCCGTCATTGTTTTTTGGTGGGCCCAGGCTGGATTCGAACCCGCCAGCTCAGGTGTACGTGGCTGGCGCCTTAGCCCGTTGAGCCACAGGCACCAAACCGATCATTCCAATTTTTTAAAAAATTAAAAGTCAAGGAATCTAAGTTGTTCACACCAAATGGTTGTACCAGGATTTGGACTTAGGGCCCTTCCTTTAAACCAGAGATGGTCACACTTTTCCTCCAAAGTAGCAAATGGTAAATATTTTCAGTTTTGCAGGCCAGATAATCTCTGTGGCAAGCACTCGGCTCAGCCATTATTGCACACAAGCAGCCATAACCATACACAAATGAATGTGTAGATGTGTATGCCAATAAAACTTTATCATCCATATCAGGGCACAGGCTGAATTTGGCCCTTGGTGGTAGTTTGTTCCCTCCTGTTTGATTCTGTGGTCTGTTCATTTCAGGTCATTGTGGATGGCACCATGGACTCACCTAGAGCTCCAGTCCTCCAACAAGAGCCAGCTCTCTCCTCTCAATGCTACATCTTGTGTCAATGCTCTGGAAGACTGGGACCTGCTGTACAGAGTGCTACCGATAGTCATCATCATCATCTGCGTCTTTGGCCTCCTGGGAAACCTTTTTGTCCTGTCCATCTTCCTCCTACCCCGGCGGCGACTGAATGTGGCGGAAATCTACCTGGCCAATTTGGCAGCTTCTGATCTGGTGTTTATCTTGGGCTTGCCTTTTTGGGCAAAGAATATCTGGAACCAATTCAACTGGCCTTTCGGAGCCCTCCTCTGCCGTGCCGTCAATGGGGTCATCAAGGCCAACTTGTTCATCAGCATCTTCCTTGTAGTGGCCATCAGCCAGGACCGCTACCGTGCACTGGTGCACCCCATGGCCAGCTGGAAGTGGCGGAGGCGGAGGCAGGCACAGGCCACCTGTGTGCTCCTCTGGGTCATGGGGGGGCTCTTGAGCACCCCCACATTCCTGCTGCGGACCATCCAAGCCATGCCAGATCTGAATATCTCTGCCTGCATCCTGCATTTTCCCCATGAGGCCTGGCACTTTGTGAGGATGGTGGAGTTGAATGTGCTGGGTTTCCTCCTACCTCTGACTGCCATCATCTTCTTCAACTACCACATCCTGGCCTCCCTGCGTAGGAGGGAGGAGTTCAGCAGGACACAGAGTGTGGTTCCCAAGGATGGCAAGACCACAGCACTAATCCTCACACTGGTGGCTGCCTTCCTGCTCTGTTGGGCCCCCTACCACTTCTTCGCCTTCTTGGAATTCCTGAACCAGGTGCGAGCCATCAGAGGCTGCTTTTGGGAGGACTTCATTGACTTGGGCCTGCAGTTGGCCAACTTCTTTGCATTCATCAACAGCTGCCTGAATCCGGTGATTTATGTCTTTGTGGGTCGGCTCTTCCGGACCAGGGTCTGGGAACTTTATAAACAATGCACCCCTATAAGTCTTGCTCCAATATCCTCGTCCCATAGGAAAGAAATCCTCCAGCTTTTCTGGCGGAATTAAAATAGCAATAAACCAAAAAGCTTAGCTTTCTTGCCAATTATTTCTGACATAATAAATACAATTGCGGTAGACTAAATAATGACCCCAAAGATATCCAGGACCTAATAATCACTGGAACTTGTGAATGTTACTATATACATGTATGGTAAAGGGGATTTTGTAGATATAATTAAACAAAGGGTTTTGAGATGAGGAGATGGTCCTAAATTAGCCCACTATACTCACAAGGGTCTTTAGTGACAGAGGAGATGTGACCACAGATGAGGGGCCAGACTGATGTACGGGGGAGAGGGGTGGTGCTTAGCCAGGGATTATAGGAGCCCTCTAGAGGCTGGAAAAGGCAACAAAGCAGATTCTCCCTTGAAGCCTCCAGAAGGAACCAGCCCTGCAAACTGGTTAGCCCAGTAAAATTAATTTTGGATGTCTGGCCTCTGGAACTGTAAGAGAATAAATATATTTGTGTAGTGAGAATACATTTGTGTAGTGTAGTGTGGTTTTTTTAAGCTACAGAGTTTGTGGTAATTTGTCACAGCTGCTACTGGAAACTAATATAAGTATCCAGTAAGGGTCCCTTATTACATTTCCATTTGTCTATTCAAAGTTTTCGAGGCCAACTGCTGGGAATGTAGGTATGACATAGCTAGAGAGTCTATCCACATAGATCTAAGTAAATTCTATCTACCTCTGCAAAGTGACCACCGATGGGACTGCAATAAACTGGTCAACATACAGAGGTGGTTAACATAAGGAACTAGGCCTACTCTACTGAAATGTTCATGTGGTGCATGTCCGGTCTATGAAAATTAGGTCAATTTAAGGAAGTGATCAGTGTAGGGAGGTGGTCACCTGTGTATTACTCTATGCCTAGCACAGTGCCTAGCATTTAGTAGGTACTTATGAGTGAATGAATCTCATCCGTCAGAGGTTATAATATGTAATTAACAATTTCTTGTGAAACTACAGTAAAACCTCCATAGTTGGCCAAACAAAAGGCAATTTCCAGACAGAAGAAATAAACTGGACCCAGAGGCAGGTGGGTTTATGGGTTAGGAGGGAGAGACTGACACTAGGATGGGTAGAGGACAAGGCAGGTCATGGAGGGATTTGGGCTGGAGAAAGGATATGTTGGTTACAATGGTTGATGGACAGAGGAGGTTTTATTAGGGAAGCAGGAAGGGGTCCCCAGTGGGCCCTGAGGGCCCAGCTGAAACTAGAATGCATGACTTTGTTGTGTGATTTTACTCTACCAATGCTCAGCAGGCCCAAGAAAGGCAGGCAGTGCATTGCTCCATTGCGGGTTTTTTGTTTCTTTTTTTTTGTTTCTTTTTCTTTTTTGTTTCTTTTTCTTTCTAACCCAAGCTGTTGCCCTGGTTAGAGTGCTGTGATATCATAACTCACAGAAACCTCTAACTCTTGGGCTCTTTCCTTAGTTTTTCTATTTTTAGTACAGTGGGGTCTCACTTTTGCTCAAGCTGGTCTTAAACTCCTGAGCTCAAGCAATTCACCCACCTTGGCCTCCCAGAATGCTAGGATTACAGGCATGAGCCACTGTGCCCAGCTCAGTGAGGGGGTTTAACCAGGTAGATAGCCATAGGTCATGGGAGTTGGGATGCTAGTCAGCCTGGGGATGGCTGGAAGAGAGAAGCAGTGAGCAGAGGAGGGGAAGGAAATAGAGTGAATTTGATACATTAAAGTACGGGTATAATGTAATTTTTGGTCTTCTGGGTATGTTCATTGCAGCCCAATTCATAATTGCTAAGTCATGGAAGAAACTCAAGTGCCCATCGATCCATGAATGGATTAATAAAAGACTTTACCTCTTTCATGTTTACATGATGGAGCTGGAACATATTCTTCTTAGTATCTCAAGAATGGAAGAAAAAGTATCCAATGTACTCAAGCTAATTTATAGATTTCGTATGAAGGGTATAACCCAACTATAGCACAAGAATATGGGGAAAGGGGTAAGGATAGGGAGGGGAGGGGAGAAGTTGAAGTGGAGGGAGAGTAATTGGTGGGGCCACACCTACAGAGCATCTTAGAAGGGTATAGGTGAACCTTACTAAATGCAGAATACAAATGTCTTCATATAATAACTGAAAGAATGCCAAGAAGGTTATGTTAATCAGTTTGATGAAAATAGTTCAGCTTGTATATGAAACCAGCACATTGTACCCCTTGATTTCACTATTGTACACAGCTATGATTTAATAATAAAGACAGAATAAAGATTTCAGAGCTATGGGATGTGTAAAATGAAGATGTTTCTATTACCCTTTCAGAGTTTTTATGGAGATTAATTATATACATAGTTATTTTGTAACCATAAAGCATGAAACAAATGTAAAAAAAAATGCAATATACATGGCCAGAAGTTAAAGTTCTGGGGAATCACCATTCTAATCATATTTGAACATTATGGGAGGCAAAGAGGATAAAATTAGAATCCAATCCCTACTTTCTGGTCCTTTCTGATTTGGAAATACCTCACCCTTTTCACACATAGCTTTGCTTCTTTCTTGCCTCTCAAAGAGTACAAGGAGATACACTGAAGTCTTTGACCACAAGGGCAATTAAATACTGCAAGAATAAGGAGGTTATTGAAAGCCCTCTAAGAACTATTTAAAATGTGGATAGCAAGCTTACACTTCTAGCAATAACAGAGCACAGACACAAACGGACACACATACACACACACTCACACATGCAAGCCACCTGTTTGAGCTCCAAGATCCCAGAGAACAAAAACATTCACTGAAGGGACCCCTCTGGCTATGGTCACATTCTTCCCTCAGGATAGTTGATAATGTACAACACAGAACGCAGAAGCCAAGTAGAAGTTAGCATCCCAGAGAATGTGGCAGTCTCAGTTGGCTGGACAAACAAAATTTAGGATTCAGAGACCACTGAAAAGGTTCAGTCTCTGCAAGAGATTAAGAAACCAGAAACAGACCAGCATTAACTGGCTCGAGGTAATATTCCCATACTCAATGTGGGGAAATGAAATCTTCCCTAAAGGAAGTTAACATCATCCATAGGCTCTACCGTTTTTCATACATAATGCTCAGTATTCAATAAAAAATACCAAACATTCCAGAAAATAGACCAAACTATTGAAAGCCAAAAGAAAAACAAATAGTAAAAACAGGTTCATAGGTGATCTGTATATTGGAGTTATCTGACATGAACTTTCAACTGATTGACAAAAACCTTAAGCCAACACTTCACAAGAAAAAGAGAATACCCAAACAGGCAATAATCATGAAAAAGAACTCAATATCATTAGTTATTAGGAAATGCAAATTAAAACCACAGTGAGATACCATTACAAACCTTTCAGAATGATTTTTAAAATTAAGTGTTGGTGAGGACATGAAACAATTTGAATTTCATAAACTGCTGGTATAAACTGGTACAACCACTTCATAAAATTTTTATGTAGCAATTACAAAAGTGAAACATACAAACATTCTGTGGCCCAGGAATTCCATTCTTGGTTATATGTGTATACATAAAAATAAGTATTTATGTCCACTTTGGATATTATCCAAAGATAATATCCAAGAAAATAAAATCTTAATTATAATAGCCCCAAACTGTAAACAATCCAAACCAATGGTAGAATGGCATGTTCCATTATAACACAGTCATCAGATCAATAATTTGGGACAACAGGAAAAAATAAACTCCACCCACATAACTCATGATGATAAAGACCATAAATGTAATGTTGATGGGAATATTCCAGACAAAAAGGGAACATGCTACATGATTTCATTTATGTAAAGATTAAAACTATGCAAAATTCCTATGGTGAGATAAGCCAGAGCAGTGGTTACATTTGATGGGTGGATGATAATGACTGACAGAGGATCAAGTAAGATGTCTGGTAAGCTGAAAAGTGCGCTCTATTCTTGTCCTGGGTGAAGACTAGATAACTGTATTCATTTTTTGTAAATTCTACAAACTGTATACTTAAAGATTTGTGCAGTTGGTGTGCATACAGTATACAGCAGAACCTCCATAGTTGCCCACCTCCCTACGTTGACCACCTCCTTAAGTTAACCAAATTTTCAGACACTGGACATGTATCAGATGTACCTATCAGTACAATAGGCCTAGTTCCTTATGCTGACCACCTCTTTATGTTGACCAGTTTGTTACAGTCTTTTGGGTGGTTAATTTACAGAGGTTTGCACAATGAGGCATTCCCTAACTATGTGCAGAGGGCACATGGACTGAAATATTCTGAAGACAGCTTTCAACTGTGATTCATTTGCCCTTCCATAAAGCAATGGGTCTCCTTCTGGGCTGTCTTCCCTGAAGACACACTCTCTCTAGTCCATCTGTCTTCCACATCTAATTTGGATTTTATCATAAGTAGTTAAATTTGTTTTATAAATTTAAACCCAAAGTCAGCATATTCAAAATCAAAGTTTTCATCATCCCTTCTCCCTTTGGGAATTTCCTTTCATATTTTCCATCACAGATAAGAGGATGATCCATTACCCTGATGCTAAAGGTAGAAGCTTTGTCTCCTCTGTACCATTATAGGACTCTAGGAGGTGGAGGGTGTCCCTCAGAAGTCTTCCTCAAATTCACGACCTCTTCTCCAACCATGTTACTTTCATTTTCTTTTGTTCATTCACTCATTCACTGACCTACTGTGTATTTGACAAGTGTGTAGTGCCTGCTAGGCCCTATGAGAGGGGCTGAAGATCAATAGAAGCAAGTCAGATACAGTCCCTGACAACCGAAGCCCTTGGCTTTCACCTGGATGCTCCCAATTGCTTTCTATGTAGTTTCACTGAGAAGTCCTGTTCCCCACTCCACTCCTCTCTCTCCATCACCATTTCACATCTCTCTCCCCCAACACACATGTCCTTTATATGTGTGTGCACAAGGACATCATATTATTTAAATAATCTGATTAAAGATCATTTGGAAAATATGTAAAGAAACAAAGAAGATCCTACCATTCATATCCCTAATATACAAAGATTGTTCATAATGTGGCTCTTTCCTTTATTTATTTTTTAAACGATGACTGTCTTCCCAGTATACAAGTTTGGTCATTTCCCTCTCTTTCCAGAAGGTGTCAAGTCATTCCACTGCCAATAGGACCAAACTCCTTCTCTGAGCACTCAACCTAAGGACAGGTAACAGTCTAGGCCCAGTTGTCTTTCTGGGCTTCTCTCTGGTCATCCTGCCCATCCCCAACCATGATGCTTGGTCCACAACACTGCTCCCAGCCATGGGCTGTGGATGCCAGGTCTTCTCCCTCTGTCTTCTCACACTGTTCCCTAGGCCTGCAATGATCTTCCCTCACCTCTCCAGCCTCAAAAACCCCCATTCATCATTCAAGACCAGGTTCAAATCTTACTTCTGCTACACCTACTTGTGTGACATCTGTCATAGCATGCTGTAATTATATGGGAAACAGCATAACTGTTAATGATACTGACTCTGGAATCAGACTATTTGGGGTCAAGTCAGATTTATGACCTGCTAGCTGTGTGTTCTCCGGCCAATTATTTAATCTATCTTTGCCTCAGCCTCATGCGTAAGAGGATAAATTCAAAACTCCTCTCAGAGTGTTTGCTAAAGGGCAACTCAGCACAATGCCTGGTACATAGGTAAATGCTCAGAACATGTTGCTTGCTGTAACTGTCAGATGTCTGCCTCTTCCCCCTAGACTGTGCACATCCCAGAGGAAGGATTTCTCATTTGCCTTTGGACCTCCCCATCCCACACCCAGTTCAGAGTTAAGTGCTTTACAGACATTTGAGAAATGAATGAATAAATAAATGAGTGAATAAGTATGGGAATGGTCTTCCAAATCTTCTTGACAAATTCTCTAATTATACATATTTCAAAGTAAAAAAATAAAAGAAGGTAGAAAATGGGGAGAAAGAGAGGAAGAAGGGAGCAGATGAAAGAGAAGAAAGAAGAGAGGAAGAAGAAGAACAATTAAATGGATTGCCACTAGCGTTAATGGCATTAGACTCATGTGTACACAAAAAAATAGGCATCAATCAGCACCCCAGGCTGCAGCAGACCCTCTTGCTGGCGAGTCTTTGGAACCCAGGAATATGTTGGCCATTATACTTTGTGCCAAGCTCAATTTTCCATTCCATCCTCTGGGGCAACTGACGGTCCTTGGATTGAGTGACAAGTAGGAGCTTGGTCCTACCACTGCCCAGAGAGGGGACTCTCAGATGGCCAACCAGCCCAGGGACATATCTACAAAAACAGAACGGGGATCTGGAGTAGAAGAAGGACATGCACCAGTCATCCTCAAATTCCCCAGGACAGATGCAGCACTGGATTTCTGGAATACTTAAAGGTTCCTGTGAAGTCAAAGTACCGTGACAAAACCTGTTTTTACTAACTCCAGATATACTGGCTTCTACTTCTATTCTAAAGTCAGTGATAAAACCCCAAGAACTCATTAGTAGTTTCTAGCACACATAACAGTACAGAAAGCCTTTGTTTTGCTGATTAGTGAGGCTACATAAATTTTTAACTGATTATTAAGAAATAAATGCCAACCTTTGCAGAAAAATACATGTTTCTCTGTCTCTGACTGAAAACCAAGGAGGCCTTAGAGACTCCACCTCAGCCCACACCAGGTGGTCTCAGCCCAGCCTGTAGGGTCCAGCTCCACCAGGGAAGCTGTTTGCAAAGGCAGGTCAGTCATCATCAGAGGCCACATGTCTCTAAGCATGGGTCATGGCCTTGTGAATCAAAATCCACAGAGAGAACACTGGCCTTCCTGGCTTACAGCTTTTTGCAAAGACATTAAACCATGGCTTGGAAGGCAGTCAGGCCCAAGTCTGAATTGCAACTCCTCTACTTACCAGCTCTGTGGCCCAGGGCAAGTTGTTTCATTGCTCTTAGTTCAAGTTTCCTCAATTTTGAAATGGGGATAATAATAGTATCCGTCCCTCAGGGTTGTGGGAAGATTAAACAGATAACGTACATAGAGGACTCCGCATAGCTCTTTGGACATAGTCACACTTAATAATTGATATCTATTGTTCCTGTTCTTTAAGGATCATTTTCCAAGCTTCTGGATTTTTCTTTTTTCTCCAGTGTTTCTATTAAGAGAGAAAAATCAAAATAGAGGCTAGTGAGGCTGAATTGAAAAGCATAATAGCTAATCTTTAGGAGTATTTGCAATGTTCCAGGTACTCTGGAGATGGTGTTTACATTTTAATCCTCACAACAACAGATTGGCCAGGGACTACCATGGACCACACTTTTCAAAGGGGTGTCCTAGGCTGAAAGAAGTACAATAACATACCTTGAGGAAGGGCTAAGAAGGAAAGAAACAGTGTGTAGGCTGAGCAAGGGTGTGGGTGGGAGTGGTTTTTTAAAAAAAATTGTGGTGGAAAGGAAAGGGAATATTAAGAAGTATCTCTGTGGCTTATGAATTGCTTCCCTTCAATATTCTTTCAGATATACAGGCTAAGACTAGAATTCCTTTTTAAATAGGGGCTCCATCACTGTTTTGAGACTACCTAAGTTCAGAAGGCATAGCGAAGTAGGAGGGAAGTGTTTTTTACCAGCATTATAACCCGGTGTCCTACAACAGCAAAAACTCGTATTAAAACCAGCCACAAGGAATGACCTCACCACAGTGCAGGTCACATCCTAAATGTGGGTGAATAGGCAATTAACGCCTCCGGGGCACAGTTCCTTTTTGTTCTTTCATTTCTGTCCTCTCTTTAATAATGAATGTGTGACTCAGAGGGTTAATGAGTTACCTGGAGAAGTTAACCAGAAGGGAAGCCCATTGAGTAAATGCATAATTAAAACTGCGAATGGACAGAGGAATATGAACCTTGTGCGAGATGGGGAGCACATGGGAATGACTCATGGGTTAGCCTGATTAGAAAACGGCCTTCAGGCCATAAATTATTTCTGGTGAAGATCTGGAAATTGAAGGACCTACAGAAGCCACCAGAGACCTCTCCTTTCCCTCCCAAAAGACTTAGATTCGTAGGTAGGAGTCACTTCCAGCAGAAGTTGAACAACAGCAAAGACTGAATTCACCAGGGGAGTCATTACGGCTGTGGTGCTCACACCACATGGCTCTCATGTCAATTACAACCTTGTTTAGGTAATTTTGCTGCAGCAAATTCTTACAATCAGAAGGTGAATGCCAAAGGCAGAATCATAGGAGATTTTTGCTCTTTAGCTCAAACCCAGAAATATTTTATATCTGTTGAGACCTGGCTGGAAGAAAGACAAAGACAGACAAGCGTTTGTTGGAGGGCAGGCTGACATAGTTAATAGAAACACCACATGCCAACTTGCAGCCAATTACCTGTTCTGTCTATGGTCAGGATTAGAACCAGGGGGCTGTGAGTTCTTAGGAGCAATGCGGGCTGATCCCAAGCAAGAAATATAATATTCTTTATGTTGTGAACTCTGTAAAACAACAGCCACAGTAAGCACCTTCTTCCTACAACTCTATTCCAAGAGTTTCTATAAACAATGTCTCTTCAGATCAGTCATGCTAATGGAGCAACTGTAAATTAATCCTGCATATCAGATGATCTAAACTATATGACTTATTATCTTATACAAGTGTGTTGACATTGGGGCCAAGAGGACCAAGGCTATCCTCTGTTTCCTCCTAGAATAGTGTGTAGGCTGAGTGAGGGTATAGGTGGGAGTGTTTTTCTTTTTTTTTAATTGTGGTGGAAAGAAAAGAGAGTATTAAGAAGTGTCCCTGTGGGTTACATACGAATTGGTTCCCTTCAATGCTCTTTTAGATACACAAGACTGGAATTCCTTTCTAATTGATAGCTCCATTCCTTTGGCAATCACTTTGGCAAAGTAGAAGAGCAGGTATGACTCTCACCAGTATTTCCACTAATAAATAGAAAGAGCTATGAGCTCCAAAGTTAGGTATGGACTTTGAAATCCATTTTTAATTTTTGTTTGAATATAAGCTTATATAGTTCTTAAAAAGCACTGAGAGCAAATTATTAAAACGATGACATGAACCATGGAGGAGAAGAAA
This sequence comes from Arctocebus calabarensis, assembly GCA_963573935.1. Classification (NCBI taxonomy): domain Eukaryota; kingdom Metazoa; phylum Chordata; class Mammalia; order Primates; family Lorisidae; genus Arctocebus; species Arctocebus calabarensis. The sequence goes on along the minus strand of CAUYON010064613.1, from coordinate 13,485 downwards.
TTGGAAGGTGTGCTGCTTTCAGATCTTGTTCATTTACACAAATCCTCTAAATTCCTTCCTCTATACTGTGGCCAACAGTGAATCACTTGGGTGGTATAAAAGGTCTTCTAAGGGATGCCAAAGGAGCCTAAAAGTTTCTTTTAGTTGAAAGTATGTTTATTGTGTAAAAGAAATATAGATAGATACATATTTGAAAGTGAACCTCCTACTAGTCTATAAGCCTCAATAAACAAAAGTTAAAAGAACTTTCCTGAGTCCCCCCAAAACTTGAAATTTTGCCAGAATAATCTTTATGCAAATAATCAAAAGGTCATCTTATCTGGAAAACCAGTATCCAAATGCATTCAATACTAATACGGAGCCAGTAGATGAACTAATACATGCACAGACAAGAGAAAAACTCAATTTAATCCAAGCTGGGAGGGGGGGAGGAGATGGGGAAGAGGGATCAGTGTGCTGTCACCTAATGAGCACAATGTAAGATTATATGGCACACCTCCTGGGTGAGGGGCGTTACCTAACAAACACAAACACTATAACCTAACGATTTATACTGTCTTACTAATCTGAAAAAAAAAAATAAATAATAGTTCATTTTATTTTTTTTATTTTCTCTATACATATACATGTGTTTATTCAGTTTCCACTTTTTGCCTTCACAAAATTAAAGAGGCTCAAAATTTAATAATAATAACAATGTTTAAGATAAAGACTAGAAACAAAAACCTCATAAAGAATGCACCAAGATAAATACATTCAGAAAAGAAATCAGATTACTGGCTCGGCGCCTGTGGCTCAACGGGCTAAGGCGCCAGCCACATACACCTGAGCTGTCAGGTTTGAATCCAGCTCGGGGCCCGCCAAACAACAATGATGGCTGCAACCAAAAAATGGCCGGGCATTGTGGCAGGCGCCTGTAGTCCCAGCTACTTGGGAGGCAGAGGCAGGAGACTCACTGGAGCCCAGGAGTTGGAGGTTGTTGTGAGCTGTGATGCCACAGCACTCTATCTAGGGTGACAGCTTGAGGCTCTGTCTCAAAAAAAAAAAAAAAAAAAGAAATAAGATGATTGCTGCAATGAAATATTGAGTAATAATAATAATAATGCAAAAAAAGTAATATTCACATTGTCAGATAAAAGTATGTCTATCACAGAATGCTTTGACTCTGAGGTTCAGTATGAAAAATAGTTCATTTTATAAAAGTAAAATAAAATCTAAAACTGATACTATTTTAATCCTGCTCCAATCTTCAAAAAGTCACTAATTCCCTAAGACACTACCATTCAAGTAGGTGTTAGTTTCCTGTCAACAGTTGTCAATAAATATAAGATGTGTTAAACTTAGTCCTAATCTGATGCAGTGGATTGAACCACTTGGAGTTGAGTACTGGTCACAACCTAAGTACTTTAAGCAAATAAATTGCCCTCTCTGAGCCAACCATGCCCTAATGTTCTAGTCAATCCAAAAGCATCTGGGAGAATTCCATCAAGCAAAGACAAACTGGGAAGAAGAAAGAAAAAGAAAAGTTTAAAACACAATGATCCCTATTGTCTAGATTGAACATAGAATGAAAACTCAGAATTCTAGTGGAAGGTGATGATTTCAGAAGGGTTGTTCATGGTCCAGATCTATTCTTAGCTAAAGGACAAGATGAAAAGGTTACAATGCAATCCAAAAATCCTCCCAGATTTAGCCAAGTCTTATTCCGAATCAGACACTGATTCAGGACAGGACACGGCACTAGCTCCTGTCCTTGGAGAATTTGGTTACCTGAGTCAAAGCCTATTTTGAAAAGCCAAAACAGATCTACCTGGCCTTTCAAGGCTGAGCCGATTCACATACATGCAATCAACAGCAGGTGACGTTTTCTTCTATTCATAGATACCCTGGAAATGGGCCTAGAAGCACAGACAAGTGACAAGGAGCAGCGGAAGGGGCACATACACACTCTTGAACCACTGTGAAATAGCTCTGAAAAGTTACTCAACCTCTAAACATAAAATTTCTTGTCTATAAACTGTGTGGCATAGAAGACTGCCCATTCTGAGTGGGGCCCAGAGTAAGAAAGAATTATAGCAACTCCAAGCTGGAATACAAGCAGCCCTGCCACTTGGACCACCAGACCAGGCACATTCCAAGGCACTGATGGTGAACATAGGTGCTGTGTGGCACCTTGGGCATGATCCAAGTGGAGAATTACAGTGCAGACCCAAGAGTTCTGGAGCGATAGCATGCCATCTTCAGTAAAGAATGATATATTATTCTAAAAACAGCTCCTGGTGGTTACTGGGCCTTGGTGGAAACTGAACATCTGACCATGGGATAGCACATGACTATACAGGTTGTTGAGCTATTGTACTGTCAGATCCAGCAAGTCCTAAAGCCAGAAGGGCCCAGAGACAACCCATTGTAAAGTTGAAGTTTACACCCCAGGTTTCATGTGAGCAGGGCCAGAGGGCACAAGTTAGCTGCCTAACAGATAGCCAGATGCACCCCCACCACCTCACGCCACTGTTGCAGCTGCCCTTCCTCTTCAGATCACAGCTAGGAGCTCAGCCTGGCTGAAACAAAAAGAAAACCCCAAGCCCAGCTTGGCTCACAGACAGAGCAGCTTGCTAGCCTGGCATAGGTCGAATGGACTACTGTTGCACTCCAACCCTGACAGTGGAAAGGGGGATCCTCCAATGGTCAGAACCCCAGGAAGCATACATGATCACACACTTTGTGTGACAAGGAAAGTGCTGTAGTAAAGAGAGACGTACGTGTATGCGGGCTCATGCGCAGTTGTGGCAGGCATGCCTGCAGGGTCAGGAGCGTTGTGAAACAAGCTTGGAAGACTCCGGACAAGGAGGCCTGTTATAGGCTATTTGGATAGACCAATGGGTGTGGGCATCAAGTGTGAGGAGTAAACAGCCAATGGGACACCTTTCAGCCAGCCTCTGTCCCTGGCCATCCCAGTGCTTGTGCAATCACTCATAAATGTTGCTGCCATGATGACAGGGACAGAGGGTCATCCAACAGCATGGGCTCTTACCCTCCAAGGTTGATCCAGCTTATGCTCCTGCTGAATGTTATCAGACAGTCACGAAGGCCAGTCCCGAGCCCTAAGATATGGCACCATCCTTCCATGAGACCAGCCAGCTCATTGATGACAAGTTGATTTACTTCTACCCTGAAAATGGGCAATATTTCATCCTGACTAGAATTGACAAATATTCTAGGTATGAATCTATCTTTCCTGCCACAGCCTCAGCCACCACTGCTGTCCACGAACTTCAATTGACTACTATGGCTGAGAGTCTGATCCCGCGCAAATTCACTTCAAAGAAATCTACTTTACAGCAAAGAAAGAAGGTGCACATGGACACATGACCAGGTAACCCGCTGGTCCCACTACTTACCACATCATTCAGATTCTGATGGCTTGACCGAGCGCTAGAACTGCCTCTCAAGACCATAGTGAAGGGGCAAGCTTGGACATAACACCCCACCCAGGTGAGGCGCCATCCTTCAGGAGGTAGCAAGAGCCATGATACGGGCTGGTTCTTGATAAACAGAATATACACAGGTCTGGGAAGCAGGTTTGGGAAGTGAACCTCTCGCTATTACTCCCAATGTGACTTTGGAATTTGGGCTTCCTACACACAATGCTTTAGGCTATGCAGGGCTAGAAATGCTTTTTGCTAAAATTAAAACCATAGCTTCTGCCTGCCTGGCCACTTCAGGCTCCGCAGCAGGCAAAGAGACTGAGCTGTCTTACTCGCCAGAGGGGTTGACCACATCCATCGTGAGGAAGTAGAGATGCTGTTACACAGTGGAGGCCTGAGGAATATGCACACAGGGGATGCCTGATGGGGGCAGGCATCTCCTGGGACTTCAATACCCAGTTTTAACCATCAGCTGATAAGTACAACAAGCACAGCCTGCAATGGGCATGGTAACCAGGGATCAGCCCTCTCGCTGAAAGCCTGTGTTACTCCACCACACTTAGCCACGCTGGTGAGCATAAGTGTTAGCCATGACAGGAGATTCCATAACAGAAAGGAGGGCAGACTGGCATGTGACAGTGTCAGCTGTGGCCTCAACAGTAGCAACAGGGATCAAGAAGAATCCTAGAGAAGTTGTAAGAAGATGGGGTAAGGCTGATATGAAACACAGCGACTGTAAGTGGCATGAGGGGTAGACTGCAGCAGGTGCACTTGGTGTCCCCTCAGAGCCCCCTTCCCAGGCAGGTATACACCTGCCCCTTCTTGCTGTCCCAGGTGCTGGCTGCTTCTGGCTCACACCTGCAGCCTTCTCTGGAGGCCTCCCCTTAGCTGATGGGAGCTGCCTTGCCCAGAGATGTCTGAGCTCCCAATCCTCCCCCAAGTGACACCTGTGACTGATTCATACAGAGGAATTAAAGCTCAACCTCCTTGCCTCAACGCAGGACAGCTCTTGTGGTACAATTTCCACTCTAGAGATCCTCATCAGATTAGGCTGAAGCGAGACTTCTCCTAAAGCCACATTTATCTGGTTTCTCCCCTGCTCTATAAGGCTTATCTCACTCTACTGGGCATCTGTCCTAAGCCCAGTCCCTCAATAAATGCTTTGCTCAAGCTTCCCATCAGAGCTGCATGTCTAGGTACCCAACCCAACACAGTTTGCACATCCACTGTGTTTTTTGGCCCTGCACAAAGTGCTACAGACACATGACAGTTCAAAGTGGTGTTTGGCCAATACCCATCCCACAGTGAGCAGAAAACACTGCCCCACTGTAACAGACTGTGGTTTCCAAAATGACCACAACACTATCTCCCACCCTCCGTGTGCTTTTCACAATGTGACCTTCATATGCATCTCATGGAGAGTTTCTATCCATGTCTCTTTCCCTTAAAAGTGGAAAGGCTTTTGTGACAGTTTCAACCAACAGGGAATGGTAGAAGTGATGCCATGCAACTTCCAGGGTTAGTCATAAAAGACAAGGTATATTCTACTTGGTTTTCTGGAACAACTGTGCTAAAGTTCTAAGCTGCCTTGTGAGCAGCCTGATAAGCCTAAAGCCACCACTGAGCTGTGTGGAAACTCAGAAAGCTCACTCAAAGACCACATGAAGAAGGGTGCAAGATGCCTGGGCAGCCTCCTGCGACGCCAGCTCCAGCCATCATCTGACTGCACCTGCACGACAGACCCTGAGTCAGGACCACCCAGCCGAGCCCTTCCTGAATCCCAGATGCACAGAAACAATGAGAGACAACAAAATGATTGCTACTGCTATAAGCCACTAAGCTTCATGGAAATTTATGCCATGGTAAGAGTAACAAGGACACCCAATAATGTGTATCCCCACATCACTCATTTGGGGTCAATAGAATTTGCATCTTGTACTTACGCTATCACCATGAGAAGCAAGTCTTGGGTAGAAGCATGCTACTAGTATAAGAAAATTGAGAGATGTGTGTAACAGACCCAAACAAAACCTGCACCATGGGCCAGCCCCGCCCATATCAGCCACACCTTAGCAATGAACTTGCAGATGCACAAATAAAAAATAAATGTTTACACAGTCACATGTTACTGTGAAGGTTTTTTTTTTTCATTATGCAACACTATGATGATAACTGAAACCAGGAGAAATAGGAAGGCAAGAGAAAGTGTTTACTGATCCCAAGGATAAGATATTTTATCATTTGTAATTAAGTGGGCTCTATAATAATTATCAATAAATAATGAAAACAGCAACATTTTACAACATTTCTATCCTGGAATATAGTAGTCCCTCTCCTTTCTTTACAATTAAGCCCAGTTAGCAATACTAGTCCCTTTGATGAGGCCCTAAAAACAACTGACAAGTAACCTCACAGTCTTCCTTGATGAGTCTCCACAAGATGACATGTTGTCAAGTGCCCTGAGCACCTGGAAAAGAAGGCAATGGAGAGACAGAAAATGTTCCCAGTCAACATCAGCTATGATTAGAGTCACCATAACCCAAGAACTAATTTATAAGCACCTAAAGATAAGAGATCAAGGAATCCCATCAAAGAGGGGAGGCGGTATTGATAAAAAAAAAAGTATCAAGAGATTCATTTCAGTCAGAAATATAGGAATATAAACATAATTCCAAAAGAAGAAAGGACAATAAATATTTCCCCATGGACACTCAGGATCAGAGTGAGGAGCCAGGAAAACAGGGGCCCAGGGCTAGTTCACCAGATCAAACCAAAACTCAAACCAGGTCTTACCCAGGTCGGTCTTGGTCAAAAAGGCTTAGCTTTCCTGGATCTAGTGGTTTGAAAACCATTCATAGCATATATAAGAATAATTATTACTCAGTGTCTTTTAAAAATAGAATACAAGCTAATTGGGAAAAGGAAGAAAATTGTATACCAAATTACTCCACAATTCATATTTTAATGTTAGTTTCACATAACACTTATAATTTGTGAACTTACCAGGTGCTCTCCCGGTAAGACAGGTATTGGGCACTTTCATATCACCAGATATTGGGTATATAAAAGTTATTAAGTATCTTTCTCAAGTCCAAAAAGTTGGACCAGATGGGATATTAGAACTCACACTCATCTTCAATTGGCTTTGGAGATACTGACTTGATTCCACATTCAAACTCACCTCCTCGCTCTAACCAGAGTAGCAAAGGTATTGAGAATATTAAAATCCCTTAAAAAGACAATGACAAAAAATTTCTGAAAGAAGGAAGTACTTGTAGCCTTACCAAAGTAAACAAAGCATTTTATTATACTACCACCCTGGAGGTTAGGGTACACAAAACCCACTGTTGCAGGATTTCTGAACAATACAATTGACATTTTGAGCCAGAAAATTATTCATCATAGGAGCCTCTCTGATGCATTGTGGGATGTTTATTTAGTGCTGTCTACCAACTAGATGCCAGTAGTATCTAGCTCCTCCCACCCACAGTTATCACAGCCAAAATGCCTCCAGGTATTGCCACTGTTCCCTAGGAGATAAAATCATCCCCAGTGGACAACCACTGCCTTGGTGTGACCTAATCTCAAAGGGTCAGCTTCCTAAGGATGAAAGAGAAGCAAAAAGTCTTTGGGATTTAAGGGAATAAGCAATGAGCCAAGCGTATTTTATAGCAGTCTGCAAACTTTTTTCTGCCTTACCGATTAAGGGTCACGAGCAGGTACCCCCATCTACACATTCAGAAACTGACATAATCTGACTTTGGGTTATATGCAAAACTCTACTACTTTATTCTGATTCAAGAAAGAATATTAACATGCAAATGAGTGAAAATAATGTTGTTATGGCTTGAATTGTGTCCCTCCAAAAAAGATAAAATGAAGTCCTAACTACCAATACCGTACAATGTGGCCTTGTTTACCAACAGGGTCTTTGAAGATGTAGGCCTCAATCCAATCTGATTGATGTGTTTATTAAAAACAGGAATTTAGATACAGACACAGACATTTGAAGGTGGGGGGGGATATATGAACATTAGAGTAAAGGGGCCACAAGCCCAGGGACATCTAGGGTACCAGAAGATGGAAGAAATAAGGAAGGATTCTTCCCCTATAGGTTTCAAAGGGAGCCTGGCCTAGCTGATGCCTTGATTTTGAACTTCCAGAATTAGTAGATAATAAATTTCTGTTGTTTTAAGCTGCTCAGTTCATAGTACTTCATTAGAGCAACCTCAAGGAACTATACAGATCTGATGTAGAAAAAATTATAAGCCTGATTTAATTTTAAAAATTAGTGTAATTTGAAGACATCAACATTTTACTAGTTGTAGTAAATTACTTATAATGCCATTACCACTAATTCCAGTCACCCATGTGTCACAACATGGCAGTAAAAACTGTTCTGTGTTGTATCTCTGAGAAATTGAAAGTACAACCCATAAAAGTGGTTCATTTGGATGACATTAATCTGGAATCTATAAGAATTCACACAGAGTCTACTAGTAATCTTAACAGGATTAGGGATGGGGCTGGAAAACAGATGGTCAAACTACTAATAGCTACCTACTTCCTACAAGGAGAAATCTAAACTTCTTAGTGGTGCACAGAAAGTCCTTTACAATCTGGTCACAGCCCATTTTCCAGACTCACCTTTGCCAAATCCCATCACACCTGCCTTGCTCCATCTGGAGCCAATTTAACACCTCCCAAATGTGTTCAAGTCAAGGCACATAGAGAAGATGATAATATTTGAGGGTAACTGGGATAAAGAAACAAAGCTGAGTCTGAAGGCAACTGGCCTGGGAGCCCCAGCTACCCCAGACTTTACCTGACAGCCCACAGGCTAAAAAGATCAATAAACTGGTGAACTGATACCTTCAAGGCAGCCCAGGCTACCAGAGCACACCACTCAGTTGGGAAGCTCTGATCTAATCCACTATGATACTTCTCAAATCTGTGATGGTTTGAATGTGTGTGTCCCTCCAAAATTCATGTAGAAACTTAATCCCCAATGCAACATGGTTATAGGTAGGGTCTTTAGGAAGAGATTAGGCGGGTGAGCTTGCCCCTCGGGTCCCTTCTGCCATGTGAGGACACAAGGTTTATCTCCTCCAGAGGACACAGCAGCATAGCACCATCTTGTAAGCCAATGGGTAGCCCTCACCAAACATCAAATCTGCCAGCACACAGATCTTCCAAAACTGTGCAAAATAAATTTGTTCTTTATAAATTATCTATTCTCCAGGATGTTGTTAACAGAAGCACAGAATACAGTAATCACCTTGGCTTTCATTCAGAAAGTCCTATCTCTCACCAAGTTCACACTCCTCCCCTGTGCAAATTGTTATTTTACCCTTTAAAACTCAGCTCATATATGAAGTCAGCACATTGTGCCCCATGATTGCACTAATGTATACAATTATGATTTAATAAAAATTAAAAAAAATAAAAATAAAAAATAAATAAAACCCAGCTCAATTATCACTTTATCTGTGGTATCTTTCCACCTCCCTTCTGCTACCCTCCCATTGCATTCAGGAACTATGTCACGTGACCTATGTCATGGCTTTGGCCATGCTGGGCTGCCACTGCAGGTGCTCACTTAGAATGTGATCTTTGGGGGTCTAGGGACTACTAGAAACAAACTAGGTCTATACTGATTCAGCAGGTATTTACTGGCCCCCTGTTGGAGATAAGGTATTGTAGAGTACCAGCCCTCTTGGAGCTTACAGCCCAGTGCAGGAGATGGACATCAAACTGCCACTCACGTGGTTAATTATTTAATTAAAATGATGTTTCAGACATGTTTCAGAGCAGAAGTACCAGGCATCAAAAATGCATATAAGTAGATCTGATCTATTTTAGGAGTCAGGGAAAGCTGCCTTGAAGGATAGACGGCATGTAACAGATGAGGTCTAAAAGATAAATAGGTATTGACTAAGTGAAGGGGACACAAGTGTAAAGGCAGCATTCCGTGTTCCAAACCAAGCCTTCTGGCTCTTGAACATCTTCATATCCATAGGACCTTACCATGGAAGATCTTAAATAAATATTTACTGAATTAAATTCTTAACATTTTAATTATCTTTAAACACTTTGTCTCTAAGTGGGTTCTTCCAAATAATGATTATTATTTTAGAAATGCTTTTCAATCATTTGAGCGTACAAATGTATATGGAAACATTATTATACAGTGCAAGTCCCTAAGGGCTCAAGGGAAACAGACAAGCAAGAATTTTCTAGGTGACAAAGATAGGAGAAGGAATTCCAAAAAGGAGGCACCGCAATAGGAAGAGAGAAAAAGAAACCATCATAAAGGTGAGAGAGCACACAATGCAGCCTGGAAATAACTAACGTAGAATTTTATTGTGCAGATTTTTAAGGGACCTTGGGAAGGGACAAAGAGATTGAGGTGTGTATACGTTATCTATGGCTGAAGGAGAAATTACCCCCAATGACACACGTGTTATGTCACAGTCTCGGTGGATCAGGAAGCCAGGTGCAGCTGGGTCTACCCCACCAGCTTCAGTGTCTCTCACAAGGCCGCGATCAAGGTCTCTGCCCTGGGACTCTCACAAGGCCTCAACCAAGGCTTCTGCTGGGGCTGCAGTCATCTCAAAGTTACACTGGGGCAAGATCTGCTCCTGAAGTTGCTCAGTGTTGCTGGCATTCATGGGCTGTTGATAAGTTTCAGTTCCTCATGGGTACCTGGACTGGGAGACTCAGTTCCTGTCTGGATGTTGGCCAGAGGCCACCCTCAGTTCCCAGCCGCGTGGGCTAGCTGGCCTCAACAAGTGGATGAGAGAGAGAGACAGATGCTATAGTCTTTTGTAGCCTAATAATGGAAGTGAAAGCCAATCACTTCTCTTCCCCTCTTCTGTCCACTGGGCCTGAGGTCCAACCCACACATTAGGAGTAGCAGGAAGTGGTCACTGGAACCAGTGGGAGAAGAGAAGAAGGATGTGGGGTAGGAACCAAAGAGGCAAATGGGAAATTAGGAAGAAAATCCAGAGACCCAGTGTGAGAAGACCCTGAGAAAGAACACTGAAAGAAAGGTCAGGTATCACCCACATCAGTGCCAGAGTGAGGCCTAGTGAGGCACAGAAGGGCATAAAAAAGGTCACAATGCCATTTGCGTGAATTCCAATGGAAGGAGGAGGAAACCAAATGATAAATATAAGAAGGAGTGTGTGCAAGGTTGGGGGCAGGCAGAAAGCAATGTCTTCAAAGAAATAGGGCAGTCAAGGGAGAGCCAGCCTAGAGCAGCTGCTGCCAAAGGTGCAATAGAAAAAAAGCGATGTCCCTTTCAATGTAAGATTCCCCCAAGGCTCAGGAATTCAGGCTTCTTAGAGGGGGTGGAATGGGAGTCATCTGGTTTTACTCGTCTTCTCAGATGTCCCAGCTACTGCTACCACCTCTGCTTCTGTGCTCATCAAAGGTTCTCCTCCCTCCCCTCATGTCTAATCCCTTCCCCGCACATCCTAACACTCACTCTCTGCTGCCTTAGCCACTCTCACAGCTTTAGGATGCTGTCACACCGGGCCCCAGCTCACTCTGCCAGCCTCTTGTATATCCATAACCCCAAACCACCCTACACACACTCACTCTGCACCCCTGGCCACTCTGACCATTATCCTTCTTCAGAATGTGACACTCTTCATCTCTGGTCCTTGAAATGTCCTGTGTGCTGTGCCCTCTGCTTGAAATACTCCCTTCACACCCTGCTAACATGACCAGACCCCAGCTGAGATGTGCTTTCTTTCACGAAGCCTTTCTGACTCCCCCACCATGGAATCACACAGGACAGTAAACTCTGTACAGCAATGCCAATTTACTTGTTGGCTTTCTACTGGACCGAAGGCTCACTGAGAGCAGAGGCCTTGCCTATTTTAGTCACTATAGCCTTGGCATGTAGCTTAGCATGAATTTACTGAGAGTTGCATTGTCATGATGTCCACACTGTCTGCCCTTCAGGACTCAGGCCTGCACACCCTCTGCCTCCACTGCTGACCGCTCCCTTCTGAGAATTGCCCTGGACTGAAGAGTGCTAGCTTCCCAGGACCACACTCCCTTCCTGAGTGAGGCCAGTGTATCTAATGCCTATTGGGGCAGGGATGCAGGGATAATAAAGCCCTGGTCCTCGATTTGGGACAACTCTGAAGAGCCATCCCAGCTCTTCCTGAGCCTCCTATGAGGTCAGCTGAAGTCTCCATCATGGCCGTGCAACAGTTCAACTTACCTTCTCCACCCAACCCTGTTTCCCTCATTCGTTCACAGAAGTGGACCTGGAGAACATTCCTCAGGAAACTTCTGCTTGCAAATCTCACCTCAGAATTGGCTACCTAGCCTGAGACAAGTGTCAGAAATTTCATCCAAATCACTCCCTCAAGGCAAGCACACCCACCGCAGCATTTCAAGGTAGATGATTCTCACCGAATGAATTAATCTGCTCACTTAGCCTTTTGATTCCTCCCGTGACTTTCATCATATACTTGATGAATCTAGTTTGAAATACAGCATTGTATTTTTGGGGGAAGATAAAAATGATTTATAAAATTTTTATGGCTCTTTCAGTTTGTCTGTTATGATGCTCTGAGCACAGTATAGTTGAATTCCGCTGTTATTGCCAGAAAAGAAAGCACAGAGCCAAGGCTGTTCTCAGAGGACTGACTTTTCTTCAGACTAAGTAAACCAAAATGGAAAGTGAAGGTAATGTGACTGGTGCTAACGTGGACCCGGAAGCTGGTGTTGCTTGCTCACTAGGCCACAGTTGACAGTCACTGTCCATGAAGAGACATGCATCTGAAAAACAGATACACCAGGAGCTGATAAAGCAGCAAATCCCCATTCAGAGATCAAAGACCTACTGTGGGTTCAGGAGCAGATGCACATGCAGTCAGCACTTGTGGAAGGGCAACACGTTCTCATCCCAGAATGTGAACAGAATGTACCTAACTTAGAAATTTGTTTCAAAAATGCTCATCATCTTTAAACATCAGAGAAATGCAAATCAAAACCACTTTGAAATATCACCTAACTCCAGTAAGATTACCTCTCTTCACAAAGTCCCAAAACTGCAAATGTTGGTGTGGATGTGGAGAGATAGGAACACTTCTATACTGCTGGTGGGATTGCAAACTAATTCAATCTTTATAGAAAGAATTATGGAGAATTCTCAAAGAACTAAAAGTTGACCCTCCATTTGATCCTGCAATTCCATTACTAGGTTATCTACCTAGAAGAACAAAAATCATTTTAAGACCGGAGCGGAAGTGGAGCTGCCGCCACCGCCGCCGCGGATCCCGGAGCCCGGGTAGCTGCTACAGCCGTCGCCACCGCCACCACAGTCACTGCAGCCGCCGTCGCCGCCGCCTGAGGAGCGGGCTTGGGAAGGAAGCAGTCACTGCGCTCAGAGCTTTGCTCGGAAGCCTCTTTGCCCCCTGCAGCCCTCCTACTTCTTGTCCTAGGGAATGACCATGGATAAAAGTGAGCTGGTACAGAAAGCCAAACTTGCTGAACAGGCTGAGCGCTATGATGACATGGCTGCAGCCATGAAGGCAGTCACAGAGCAAGGGCACGAACTCTCCAATGAAGAGAGAAACCTGCTCTCTGTTGCCTATAAGAATGTGGTAGGCGCTCGCCGTTCTTCCTGGCGTGTCATCTCCAGCATTGAACAGAAAACGGAGAGGAATGAGAAACAGCAGCAGATGGGCAAAGAATACCGTGAGAAGATTGAGGCGGAACTGCAGGACATCTGCAATGATGTTCTGGAGCTGTTGGACAAATATCTTATTCCCAATGCTACACAACCAGAAAGTAAGGTGTTCTACTTGAAAATGAAAGGAGATTATTTTAGGTATCTTTCTGAGGTGGCATCTGGAGACAATAAGCAAACCACTGTGTCGAACTCCCAGCAGGCTTACCAGGAAGCATTTGAAATTAGTAAGAAAGAAATGCAGCCTACACACCCAATTCGACTTGGTCTGGCACTTAATTTCTCTGTCTTCTACTATGAGATTCTAAACTCCCCTGAAAAGGCCTGCAGCCTGGCAAAAACGGC
>CAUYON010064606.1:0-11204 GCA_963573935.1 Arctocebus calabarensis | reverse complement strand
AAGATATCTGTACCAGATTGTTTATTGCAGCCCAATTCATAATTGCTAAGTCATGGAAGAAGCCCAAGTGCCCATCGATCCACGAATGGATTAATAAATTGCAGTACTTGTATACCATGGAATATTATGCAGCCGAAAGATGGTGACTTTACCTCTTTCATATTTCCATGGATGGAGCTGGAACACATTCTCCTTAGCAAAGTATCTCAAGAATAGAAGAAGAAGAAGAAAAAAAAAAGAATGGAAGAAAAATTATCCAATGTATACAGCCCTAATATGAAGTAAATTTGTATTTTTCATGTGAAGATTACAACCCAATTATTACACAAGAAGGCGGGGAAAGGGGACAGGGAGGGAAGGGGAGGAAGAAGGTGGGAGGAGAGAGGATAAAGGGTGAGATCACACTTGAGGTGCATCTTTGAAGGGTCAGGAAAAAACTACTAAATGCAGAACACAAATGTTTTCACACAATAAATGAGAAAATCTCACGAATGTTATGTCGAACAGGCGGATGAAAATATCTCAGATTGTATATGAAGCCTGCAAATTGTACTACTCCATGAATGAACTAATGTACACAGCTATGATTTGATAAAAAAATAAAAAAACTAAAAAAAAAAAAAAGCACACTTACTGAGGAAAGTTTGGTTATTTCATTGTCATTAATTGTTCTCATTCTTGAGTTCAGAAAATCCAATGTACAATTTTTATAAATTATGCTTTGAAACTCTTAGCTGACTAACCATTCTTTTGTGCTTTCCTCAGATGATTTTAAAATCACCGTGGGAAGTGACTCTCTAATGACGGAAGACATTGAAAAGGAAGCTTTGTTGTACTTCTTTTAATTTTAATCAAGGTAAGTGTTCATCACTAGGTACTGAAATTTACTTTTTCTAAGTAATGAAAAATATTTTCATGTCGAGTTAAGCCTCTCAGGTAGTAATGTCAGATTCCTAATGAAATAAGAATAAGATTAGGCTTACAAACCTTTTCAAATAAACTGTAAGCGATGCAATGACTATGACCGTGTGTGACATGTTTAAGAGATACATTTAATATACATGACATGCATTTGGTGAAAGCACTTGTCCTTTTTACATACTTTCCTCTAAAATGCAGCCAAATAAAGGTGACCTCAGAATTGGGTTCTCAGCTGCTTAAAAAGTTTTACTGATTAATAACTGACAGCAAAAACCAAAAGGAAGTTCAAAAAGATTTCTCAGTAAAGGTTGTTCAGAGATTGATGTCTGTTGTGAATGAAGCATTGACAGTGACATCAAGAAGATTAGTACCTTCCCTATTCCTTTTCTGATTTCTTAAGGAACATATACTGTTTTTGAATATCAGGATAGCAGAGGCGAATGACTGAAAGATTAATCCATACCCACAGTGGGAATGTCTGATTAATCCATACCCACAGTGGGAATGTCTGATTGACACATACCCACAGTGGGAATGTCTATCTCCAGTCTCCCTTGTTTTCATACCACCTCTCTCCTCCCCTGCTTACATTTTATATTAAAACATAGATTTCACTATAATCTTACAAGTTCTTATAACTTGTTCCCTCTAATTGACTTTACTCCCCTTGCCAGGAATTTTTTTTCATCAATTTTCTTAATGTTCGATATCTCTTATTTCTTAACATTGTTATTAATGGATATTTAACATTTTTAGCACAATAAATACATACATTAATTGTCCAAGTTATTTAAAACAAATTCTAATACTATGTTAGTATTTTTCTCCCCGGCACAGAGAGATGCTCAAGGCCATTCCAGTTATGGCACACAGTTATTTTGGGTTATTTATTTTCCTAAGTGAATATTATACCTCATGGGTCTTATTTATACTACTGTCTCTTTACCACTTTAACTTACTTAAAGCATCACAGACGCTTTCCTCCTAGATTAATTTTATATATGATAAGGTATAAGTCTTCTATCAAAATTTATTTTCAATATAAATTCAAAACACCATTATTCATGCACAAGTTCTTACCATGACGTTTTCCTTACTAGCTGGTTAATATTATTCTTTATTTTAACAAACGGTAAAGGCAAAGGAGACTGTTGCTCACAATATAACATAGTATTGTTTTTTCTTTTTTTTTTTGGGGGGGGGACAGAGCCTCTAGCTGTCACCCTGGATAGAGTGCAGTGACATCACAGCTCACAGCAACCTCCAATTCCTGGGCTCAAGTGAGTCTCTTGCCTCTACCTCCCAAGTAGCTGGGACTACAGTTGCCCACCACAATGCCCGGCCATTTTTTGGTTGCAGCCATCATTGTTGTTTAGCGGGCCCGGGCTGGATTCGAACCTGCCAGCTCAGGTGTACGTGGCTGGCACCTTAGCCTGTTGAGCCACAGGCGCTGAGCCACAGTATTGTTTTTAATACAAAACAAATTTTTGGAATGAATTTTGCTCTCAATAAGGAAGGATAGCCTTGCATTTTCAGTAAAAGAATGCATACTTATTTAAGTCACATTACTCTTAGCTAAGGTAATGTCCATATGTACTAGTGTGTAGCCATATCTGTTGGCTAAATTAATTGTTTTTCAGACTGCAGATTAGCTACCCCCATGAAGTTCTTCAAATTTCATTCCCTTTTTGGATGTAGACAGGAAATTGTCCTCAAATCTAGTACTGTCACCCTTTTGTTGCTATCAAAAGGGAAAATACTCTATGGTTTGAAAATCTCTACTGCACTTCACCAACTCCATACACTGTAGAGACAGTCCTGGGCAAAGTAACTTGGGAAAGAGCAATTTAGGAGAATCATTCTAAAGATCAACATTCCAATTTTAATTGTTTTTTTACTCCAACGTTAATCCTGTACAATAAAAGTGTTGAGTTATCTCAGCTGTATGAGATATACAGTATTGGAGTTTTGATTTATTTTAACATAAATTTCATTTTTGTTTAGACAATCAGATAAATGAATATTGTTACAAACTATACTGCTTATATTTGGAGAATAAATTATTTTACTAAAACACATTTCATTTAAAAACAAAGTGAAAATGGGGTCCAGCAAATTAAGACTATAAATGTCCCCCCCAAGAGGGTAGAGGCAATGAGAGGGAGCGTATTGTGAAACCATGTTTGGTTTTGCAGAAACAGTAAGTCATTCCCTCTGTTTTAATATAGTGTGAGGAGCAGGGTAGACAAGCAGGAAGAAGGGAAAGGGAACATGAAAATAAAGGAGACTGGAGAGAAAAAATGTTGCTGTGTTCCTATTTCAGTGTTAATCTCTGAACCATTCATCCCTGTCATTCTGATATTCAAAGACAGTATTGGTTTCACAAGAAGTTAAAGAGGAATATGGAAGGTACTAATCTTCTTGATGTAACTGTCAAGAACACAATTCCAAAGGCTTCCTCACAGCTGGGTCCACTTCTGGTAGAGTTACACGTTGCAGTGTACAAATTGGCGTGAACAATTTTTGTTTGGTTTTCTTTCACCCTCACTCTGGGAAGTCTTCTTCGGAAGTGAACCTACACTGAAACAAAACTTTGCTAGAAGTGCCAAGAAAAAAAAAGAAAAATCTAGAAAGTGGTAAAACGTCAGGTTGCATCATTTCCAAACAAGTTTGCAGCACAGATGATCACTTTTCCTGGAACAGTAACAACCAAAACAAAAACATAATCAAAATTTCTCTCTGGGAGAGTTATAATAAACTTCGTGTAATTGACGCCTACAAAATCAGCAGTTAAAAAGGATCTCTGCATTTATGGTTTGCAAAAATGTCTAATTTGTTATATTACATGTTATGTGCATACATATATGCTCACATGAAAAAAATGACACTATATCCCCAAAAGTTCATCTATCAGACTTAAATAGGAAGAATCCCTCCTGCTTTATCAATGTTCTTGCTAATCCCAACAATTTTACTTTCACATGCTATTGGGGTATATTACTGTAGTTAAAGTCATAAAAGATAAATAAATCATTGTTAGCTAATTATTAGGGTTTGTACATTCAAAATATCTATACATAAAACTGATGGCTTTGGCAAATCCTAATTTGAATATTTAGATAGTTAATTAAGCATATAGTAAATAGCTGCTAAATTTTCTTTTAATATTAAAATATGGACTCGGTAAAGTCATCAAATTTGTTCACCTGTACAATTATCTTTGGTCTTCTTTAAGTGAGCAGACAGATTCCTATGTGCAAAGCTGAAGAAATCTACTTTGATGCATTATATTAAAATAATGACAAAAGTCAGGGGTAATGCTGAAAATAGAATGTTCCTCCTCACAATTTTCAGGCAAAATATTACCATTTAATACTGCCTCCCAAGTGTAACTAAAATGTAAGGTAGTCTTCTTTAGTATTAAATAATTAAATGGAAGACTGTCTTCTGCCATTAATAATTTCATTGAAATCCTACTATCAATATAAATACATATTACTCAAAAAATAAGATTTAAAACCAACATTAGTCTACAATAAGGACCCCCATGTGCTTTCATTTAAATCATAACCATCCTATTTGTAATTAATATAAGTTTATTTCATCTATACTAAATTTAGTCATTTTAAAAGAAGATTTTCCCCCACTCCTAAAATATGCATTTATCAAATTTTTCTTGAATCCAATTGTGTGGAAAGGTTATGTTAATAACCTTTGTTTATTTATTTATTTATTTATTTATTTATTTATTTATACAGGCTCTCACTCCGTTGCCTAGGCTACAGTGCCCTGAAGACAGCCTACTCCACAGCAACACTGAACACCTGGGTTCAGGAGACTCCTCCTGCCTCAGCCTTCCTCGTAGTATATATGAACAACTAACTAAATGAGAAATTTAAAATTCAAATAGCATCACACGATAATACACTAATAGAAAGCAAGAAAAATGTCAACTGTAGAAAACTCCCTGCATTATAAAAGACAAGTTAAAGTGATTGTTTTTTGTATGTTCAATTTGAGCTCAAAGGCTAATGATAAATAAGACTCTCTTGAATATTATTTATCGACTTATAATGACAAAGGCTTACTTTTTCTCCAAGGTAAAAAAGGAATACTTTATTGAGTGTTCAGATGTTCCCTGTATGTTCATTACATTTTAAGATAATTGATTATTTTAATTCTTATAATAACACTGTTAAGTAGGAAGCTTCTCTTTGCAGGTAAGGAAACCAAAGTAGAAGGAAGTTGTTATCTATCTAAAGATAGATTCTTCCTCAGTGGCAGCTTTAGGATTCAAACAGAGTTTAGCTCCCAGAGACCAACTTTTGCTCAGTATGTGTTTTACCTTTCATTGTTTTATATTTACATTTTTTGTAAATTAATTTGGTTTCATTACCTCAAAAGAAGAAGTAACCACATCTTTGGGAAATCTCAGAAATATGTAAAGGAGATGAGAGGAGTATAGGAAAATAGGGAAGTTTA
This sequence comes from Arctocebus calabarensis, assembly GCA_963573935.1. NCBI lineage: Eukaryota > Metazoa > Chordata > Mammalia > Primates > Lorisidae > Arctocebus > Arctocebus calabarensis. The sequence goes on along the minus strand of CAUYON010064606.1, from coordinate 5,801 downwards.
TAGAAGACAAAGTTTAAAACAACTCACCAAACAAGTAAGCAACAAAACATTAAAGGTTTGTTGTTATTTGTTTTTACAACACTTAAAAATTTTTAATTTTAAATTTAATTTTCAACTAAATTATAGAATGAAGTAATTTAGTAACCACTATATTTTTGGTTTCTGATTTTTCTAGGTATTGATTTCATTGATTTTTAAATAGCACTGCACCTGTTCAGAAGAAAAATAGCCATCTCGAAAGTGTATAAATGACCAGAGGTGTCAAGCTTCCCTCTGAAAGACAATTTACTTTCCCCCAAAGTAAGGTAAAGAAGTGATCAGTTCAGATCTTTGCTTATAATTAAGCAATTAAGAAACCCAATGTCAAACAATTTGAAAGTTATTTAAATGAAGAGGTTGAGGGAAGTGTTATGATGTTTGTCTTTTCTTGGGTTATGTTTCTAATAATGTAGGCATAACCTTTTCCTCCGTTGTTTTTACTGCTTTAATATTCAGGTGGCTGATTAGACAGCTATGATTTTTTGAAATTTATGTAGAATAAAGGCTATTATTATAAAAGAAGGCTATTTAGAATAAAGGCTATTATTATAAAAGAAGACTCATTGCACTGTACAAACCATTGAACAATCTTGACACGTACAGAAAAGCTGTGGTTCCTGATGCAAAAGCGGACTGAGCTTAAAGAGGAGATGACATTCCTGGATCCAGAGAAATGAGAGAAAGAAGGAGCTGCAGATGAAATAGCAACTTTTCCAAGAAACCAAGAGGTGCATACAGATCGCAGATATGCTAGGTGGCTGGAACACAGGATCTAACGGGGAAATACAAGAGCTGCACGTGCAAGTTCAAAGGCAGATCTGGGTCAGCTTTGGTAACATACCAAATGGTAAGACTGTATCCAAAGGTCTCGGTCGACTTTAACAATCTTTGTTTTAGGAAAGAAATTTCGTGATTGAATACAGTTAGCAAGGACACCTTAATGCTGAGCCTTAGACTAAAACAAAGTGGAAGCACAAATAATGACAAATTATTTCCTATTCTTGGTTGACAACTGGCATTTTTATCTTTAACAACCGACAAAGAGTGATTTATGGGAAACCTTTTAGATATCATGCTTATATATTTCTCCCTAGCTTGTGATTCCTAAATTGTTCCTAAATTACTATTTCTGATTCAACTTTTGGGTCTGTTGTCAGTTTCAGAATATGTTACCCTTTTCTGCTATCCCTACAAATATTTTAATTTCTGACATGCAAATTCATCTAATTTCCAAACTGGCTGACACACGGAAACGCTTCAGAAAAGTTACAGACAGTCTCATGTCAGGGTCACTGGTTCCATTCCATGCATATCGGTAGCCACTATTATTGGATAAAATAATCAGAAAAATGTGGAATGTGCTTTTTATGCCTGCCTGCTATTTCCTGCTCTCTACCCTTGCAAAACTCAGAAACATGTCACATATTTTTCAGTTAGCCCATTCATGACTAAATGCAGTATGTTTGCTAGACTGTTCTAGAAGTTTCAATGGTTTCTTTTATTAAAAAACATATACTTCCATGGTTCTTTTCACATACTTTCAAAAAGACACAAACAAACATAACTCACGGAACAATTCAATTAACAAAAAGGTCTACCTCCTGTTTTAAGTTTGAATTTCTTTCAAATGAAATTTTATTTTGATATTTTTCAATTCTGAGGATACGAAACCCGAATGTTGCTTCTCAGGTAGATTATTTTAGTTTAACAACTATCATGATAACGATATGCAGAAAAATTACCGTTTGAAAAAAACATCAAATAAAAATTGACTCATTCTATTTTTTTCACATTTCTTTTTGTCATGCATTATCATTTAAATTTGTCTTTGCTCTACTATATCCACTATCAACTATAGTTTTTACTTGATATTTCTTGTATGTACAGAGGAATGTGTCCTTGATATTTCCCTAGCATAACTTCAGCTCATTGCAGGAACATAATAAATGTTCATTTATCTGCACCCATGCCATATTTATATCAATTAGGGCTACAACAAAATGCTGACACTTGAAAAGAGCAAGAGATCACTGTGAACTAAACTCATATATAGAGTGCTCTGCCAAACTTATTTTCAAACGTAATTAATCTGGAAAATTTGTAGCTACTGAAAGGTTTAGACTTCTATACTTCTGATATGTCAGTCTTATAGCCCATGAAATAAATCATAGTGACAATTTGAAATAAGAATTACTGATATAGTTAGGGCATCTTTTTGTAAGATAGAATTTTGCTGTCCTTTCTAGGAATGGATGCCAGAAAACAAACCCCGAAATTACAAACCATAAATACACTTGCTCAAATGCTAAAATGCCCTTCATTCATTTACTGTGTTCCTACTATGTTTGGCAAGAAGTGATGAAATCTAGTCTTATTCTATTAGGTACATGATGCTATGACTATCAGAATGGCTGTTGTCAAAAAGACAAAATATCTGACGTGTACCCTTGCAATTGCAAATTGTATTTAAAATCAACACATTGTACCCCATAAATGCAGCAACGTACACAGTTACAATCTAATAAAAATGGACAAAATATAACAACTGTTGACAGGGGTTTGAGCAAAAGGAGCCCTTGCATAATGTTAGTAGAAATTTAAATTGGTATAGTCATTATGGAAAACAGTACTGAGCTTTCTCAAAAAATTAAAAATGGAACTGCCGTATGATCTAACAATTGCAATAGGGAGATATATCCAAGAGAATGAAATTGGTATCTCAAAGAGATTATCACCCTCCCATGTACATTGCAGCATTTTTTCATAATAACCAAGATATGAAACAACTTAATTGTCTAGAGCTGAATGGATAAAGACAATATGGAAAACATATGCATAAACACATGCACACATGCACACACACAAACATGTGCCTGTATAATGAAATATTGGTCACCCATGAAAAAGAAAAAAAATTGCCATTTGCAACAAAATGGATGAACCTGGAACACATTATGATGAGTGAAATAAACCAGACACAGAAAGACAAATAATGCACAATTTTACTTATTTGCAGAATCTAAAAAAGTTAAATTCAAATTAGCAGAGTGAACCAGGGTGGTTACCAGAGGCCAGGGGAGGAGTAAAATGAAAAGAAGTTGGTCAAAAGTTGGAAACTTTCAGGGATAAGATGAACACGTGTGTTTTAGAGACCTAATTTATAGCAGAGTGACTGTAGTTAATAATAATGCATTGTATACTTGAAATTTGGTAAAGACAATGCCTTTTAAATATTCCCAACACAGACACACACAAAGGCAAGCATGTAAGGTGATGGATGTATTAGTTAACTTGATGGTGCTAATCACTTCGCAATGTGTATATATGAAAGAAATTACATAGTATACCTTCACAAAATATCCGATTTTTTGTCAGGTATACCTCAAGAAAGCTGTAAAAATATAATCTAAAAAATACTCCTTTTCAGTTTTTCACACAAATAATAACATTATTTCAAAAATTATATATACGTTTCAGGGTTATCAAAAATAATTCTAATGTAGCAATTGTTCTTTCTAAATAAATTTATAATGAGTGTATTAAACATGAATTATTAACATTTATGGCAGATAAGCTTCATTAAGTGCTGTTAGTTTAAAAGCAACAAATCTATCTCACAAGACAGCTTTCCTTTATATGTGTGAATGTGTATGTCTTTATGTATGCATGTATATATGTGTATACATCTATTTAAATATACATATATTTATGCAAATACATATACAGCCATATAAATACACTCAAATCTATTTTAAATTTATACTTTGAACTTATCATTGTGCTTAAAACTTATGATGGTGCTAAGTTTATCCTAAAGCAGTGAACCTCATGATGCTTTAAAAATTAATTAATAATCTAAGTAAGTTAATTATCATTTAAGATCTATTTTAGCTACAGATTTTAATATTCTGTTTTTGTTGCAAAGCTATTTAGACACAGTCATTCATGGATAATAAGTCATTTATTCCTCATTAACTCCTAGGATGGATGTAGATGTTCATTACAGCCAGACAACAGACTCATTTAGCTGCATACAGTACGTGATTATATACTACCCCTACGAGTAGAATGCAAATTCCATCTCACATTAGTTCCCTTTTACTTAAGCATTTTCTAGTTGCTCAGACATTTTCTTGTTCTACTTTTCTGCCAGAAAATCACTGAGTTTTTCTTTTAAAAAAGAAAAAAAAACAGCAAGAAAAAGAAAAATAAAATAAATCTAGATAGCAAAAAGTATATAATTTAGAAGGAAGGTTCTTTCCACTGTGACTCACATGGACTCGTAAAATTTGGGTATGATACCAAGCTTTCCCTGTGGAAATTTATGCCCTGGTCAGCTTAACCTTAAACCAGATGAGTTTCTGCTTTTAAAAGCAGAAGACCTTAATGAATCATTGATAGAACTGGGCACATTTGGGAACTTTAGTGAGCCTGTAGTAAAATGGAGAAATTTGCCTCCTCTCTTCCATAAAAGAGAGAATACCAATTTAAATTGCATGAAAGCATGTTAAAAAGTGCATTTGTAATTCATTTTTATAAAATTAGAATTCAAAAACTAGAATGACTAGAAAATAAGTCTCATGAAGCCACTTTGTTTTGCTCTGTCGCTATAACTATTTCCCTTCAAGCTTGTAGATGGGGAATTATTTTCTTAGTAATAACAAACAATAAAATAATTTGTATACTCATGATAATATATCATAATATATTTTTTTAATATAGCATACACTGAAAATATAGGCAAATTAATGATGTTTGATGAATAACATTCTACATTTCATCTGTGTGATTTATCCTATACATTTACTGTAGAATAGTAAATGTCTACATGATATGATATTTTTGAAGTCTTACCATTTTTGCTATTATACCGTACCTAGTTTTTATATTTCATCGATGTTCTCGGAGTACATTTCATTGTTGTTATATGTATGTCTGTTACTGACTATTGAGTTTCCAAGTGGCTTTTTCATCCCAAGGTTGCCTACAATTGCCTCTCTGTCATCACAGGTAATATTTCAACAGATATCCTTGAATGCGTTCGCTTATAATTTTTTTTGTTTGTTTTTTGGAAGGGGATATTCCCATTTTAAGTGAAAACATTGTTTTATTGGTGACATGTGTACTTGATCGGACTACACAACTACTGGGTTCCATTCTTAAATGATTGCTGTAAATGTACTTTGTCAGCAGAGTGGTTTCTATTTCCTAAGAGTCCATCATCATTTTATGTCAACAGTTACTTATTTTTGCCCATGTAGAAGTTTAAAATAGTAAATTTCAGCATGTTCAATGTGCAGTTCTGCAATTGGGAAAGAGCGCGTACATCGACTCACATGTCAGTTAATGTTTTGAATTTTGTTTACTATGATTTCTCCGTTTATAGAATAAATTTATTTTTAAAGATAGAGTTCTGTCTTAAAAAAAAACAACACTTTACATTTGGAATAGTTTTACATTTAGACAAATATTGTGAAGCATGTCTACAGGCATGTCCATATACCTCCAAACCTTATTTTTGCTCTTCCTATGACATATTTGTTACATTTAATGAATTGACACTTTATTAATAATTAAATATATGTTTTATTCATTTTTCCTTCTTTTCTTTTCTTTCTTTTTTTTTTTTTTTGAGACAGAGCCTCAAGCTGTCACCCTGGATAGAGTGCTGTGGCATCACAGCTCATAGCAACCTCCAATTCCTGGGCTCAAGCGAGTCTCCTGCCTCCGCCTCCCAAGTCGCTGGGACTACAGGTGCCCGC
>CAUYON010064604.1:0-10731 GCA_963573935.1 Arctocebus calabarensis | reverse complement strand
TTTTTTTTTTTTGAGACAGAGCCTCAAGCTGTCACCCTGGATAGAGTGCTGTGGCATCACAGCTCACAGCAACCTCCAATTCCCGGGCTCAAGCGAGTCTCCTGCCTCCACCTCCCAAGTAGCTGGGACTACAGGCGCCCGCCACAACGCCTGGCCATTTTTTGGTTGCAGCCGTCATTGTTGTTTGGCGGGCCTGGGCTGGATTCGAACCCACCAGCTCGGGTGTACGTGGCTGGCGCCTTAGCCCGTTGAGCCACAGGCGCTGAGCCGAAAGGGGAAATTTGTGATTCACCTTGGTGAACAATGGCTTTTGTCAATCAAGAGGAACTGGAATGAACCACAACCCCAGAGCCTAGAGTCACATGGAAACATTTTCTGCTGTTCTTTAGAGAAGGAGGGAGGCTACATCAAGCCACAGGGAAAGCAGCCTTGATGACTACCAGATCTTCCCGGATACTGTGTCCTCTTGTTGCCATGAAGCTAAGATAGAAAAGCTATTCCAGGCTCAGCACCTGTGGCTAAAGCGGCTAGGGCGCTAGTCACGTACACCAGAGCTGGAGGGTTCAAACCCAGCCCGGGCCCGCCAAACAACAATGACAACTACAACCAAAAATTAGCTGGGTGTCCTGGCGGGCGCCTATAGTCCCAGCTACTTGAGAGGCTGAGGCAAGAGAATCACTTAAGCCCAAGAGTTTGAGGTTGCTGTGAGCTGTGACGCTATGGCACTCTACTGAGGGCGACGAAGTGAAACTCTGTCTCAAGGGAAAAAAAAGTTATTCCAAGTCATGAGTGTCCCTAGACCTCATGTTGGTGGCAACCCTGGGCTCCTTCTTCATAAGCTGTAGAAAGGCAGGTTATTTATAAGGAGGAAAAAGGACTGATGGGACAAGTTCCCAAAAAGAAGCCATAGGAGGGAGCTTAGGGTTATGTGATTCACCTTTTTGGTTTTGTCCCTGTTAGATTATTCTCTATTTTGTTCCCCACTGGAATCCCCAAAATGTTTAATGACACCTAATAGTACTTCCTTTTTCTGTAAAAAAGTATACCATAAGAACTTTTGCATATATTAGCACTCTCTAATGATTAAGCCAATGTAATTAGAATATTGTATTGGTAAGAGAAATATTTTCCCTAGACTTGGATGTAGAAATCAAATTTTCTTTTTTAAATCTGAGTTGCTGCTCAAAAGTGGAAATCAGTTTTATAATTTCATGGATGGTTATCTCCTTACAACAACAGACTAGAGAGCATGATCATTTATGCAAATAAAATGTATTCATTTAAGAATAGGCTCACATTGTTGATTTTATTCCCAGAGTCCCAGAGGCTTTTATCTGTTTCCCCCCTTAAAGAGTACCTAAAGAGTGAATAATGGATCAGTAACTTATACCATCCCCTTTCACACCCTACCCTTAGACAAAAATAATTTTTTAAATTACTTCTAATATGGTATTTTAGTTAATTCTCTGGATCAACAGGGATAGAAAGTTATTTCTTTTAGGAATTCTCTGGCACCAAGTTTTTTCAGCCAGAGATGTCATTCATTACAATACCTCTTCAGGCATTCACTTCATTTATTTAAGTATGAATCCATGGCTGTTGTTGTCATCTTGTGTGTCTTGTTAGAAAAGAGGTCTTCTTTGCCTGTGGTTCATGCAAAAGTGTAGAAAATGATTGTGTTGAGAATACAGAAAGAGATTACGCATAGGCAATGGAGGTGGGTGTGGAATGGGAAACAGGAGAAAGAAGGCAGGCCATTGGAAGGGGGAAGTCTGCAGAGACTCTGAAGGAGCCCCCGTCTTAAGAACCCAGCTACACGGGTCTGGGAAATTAACTAGCAGAATGTCCAGGATTAAAGCAGCTTAAGAGAAACTTCTCTGCAGTACAGATGCTGAGTAGTGGAGAACACAGTGACCCAAACTGACAAAATAAATAGATGGCATTTCCCCAGTGACTAGAAGTTGCTTTTTACCATATTCCAAAACCCTGGCTCCAATTTCGTGTGTGTTTTGTTTTTGTTTGTAATTCCCTGCACCAGTGTTTCCTGGAAACTCTCCTTTGAGCTTATGATTCTGGTGCAGGCTCTATGGCAGCAGTGCTCTTACCTCCAGCCTGCCGTAGGACACACCCCCGTCTTGTTCAGCATCTCAACACACTTTCAAATGCTTTCAGTAATTGTGCAAAACACCAAACCCAAAGCAGTTAGGACATATGTAGATAAGGTGCTTCATTTTTCATCCCTATAATTTCCTAGGTTTGATAGCACTTCAATTTTCTAACCATAAAAGCTGCTTCTTATGCTCTTTGGAACACACACACATACACACTCTCACATAAATGCTGCCAGGAAGTAGGCTAAAAGACTTATTACATGGAATTTTCTGTTTTGTTTGGTCTTGTGTCTTCCTTTCTTTTTAAAAGAAGTACCTTCCTACTGGAAAAGGAAATTCAAAAAGATTACTTTGAAGAGTGAATTTGTCAGAGTTCAGATCACTTACAGAGCTATTGTGTTAACACTAAGCATACTTTAAAATGACATATCATAGCTGGAGCTAAAATCTAGCCTTTTGCTAAGTGGTGTTCCTGAAGGCACTCTCTCCTGTAGTGATATTCACTTACCAACGTTGTAGGTGCTGATTGTGGAGTCTGCCTCTCCTGCTTGGGGTGGGGTGGGAATGGCTCTTCTGTTGGCAGAAAGTGATTGACCAGTAGGAGGTAAAAGCTGCTACTGGACAAAGTGAAGCATACTGGGAGCAGATGGAGGAAATTAGGGATGTCTCTTCTCCTCCCCCCTTTTTGTCAATTAAATGTTCAAGTTATCTGTTTGGTCAAATAGATGTTACAGGAGTGTATTTAGAACAGGGAGCTTATTCTTCATCATAAAAATACATTTTTGTTATATTTATTCTTGGGGTTTTTTTTCCTTAGAGTCTCCCTCTGTTGCCCTGGCTAGAGTACAGTGGCGTCAGCCTGGCTTGTAGCAACCTCAGACTCCCAGGCTTAAGCAATACTCCTGCCTCAGCTTCCCAAAAGTTGGAATTATAGGCACCTGCTAACACATCCAGCTAATTTTTCTGTTTTTCAGTAGAGACAGGGTTTAGTTTCTGTTAGGATGGTCTCAAACTCCTGAGCTCAAGAATCCTCCCACCTCAGCCTCCCAAAGCGCTAAGATTACAGGCGTGAACCACCGTGCCCAGTCTGTTGCTGATATTATTTATTGAAGTGTATCTAACCCCCAAACTGTTTGACCAGGGCTGTTTCCCTCCGGGACCATCAGGCCATAAAGTAAAGTAGGGAAGCAGTCTCCTTATTGGCTGTAGCCTCAACCACTTAGCAGGTGTTTCTGGGTATTTGTACTGTTTGGGAATGATGCTTGAACTATCCTGAAATTTCTGCCCAGTAACCCTCTTTCTCTCCCAAGGGATTTGTCCACAGTCATCTAATCAGACAGAGATTTAGCAGAACATACAGACTTATCTGGAGGAGCACAGACTCTGGTGCCAGACAGACCTGGGACCAAAACTAAGTTCTGCCATTTCCTGGGCTGAGTGACTTGGGGTGAGTCATTCAGCTTCTCCTAAGGCTACTGACCTCTTACAAAAACCTGCTGATATAATCTATTTTGCGGTGTTGGCTTTAAGCGTAAAAGTGTTTCTGGGCGGCGCCTGTGGCTCAGTGAGTAGGGCGCTGGCCCTATATACCGAGGATGGTGGGTTTGAACCCGGCCCTGGCCAAACTGCAACAAAAAATAGATCAGGCGTGGTGAGGGGCGCCTGTAGTCCCAGCTACTCGAGAGGCTGAGGCAAGAGAATTGTCTAAGTCCAGGAGTTGGAGGTTGCTGTGAGCTGTGATGCCACCGCACTCTACGGAGGGCAAAGTGAGACTCTGTCTCTAAAAAGAGTAAAAGTGTTTCTTTGTCTTCTTTTTGTTTTAATATGATACAAGGAGGAAGCTTGCTTAGGTCAGAACTCTCTGAACCCAGGAGGGACTGTGTTAGAAACTATAGTAGTTCCATGTTTGCAGCAGGGCCTTGGGCATATCTGTCATACAGTGGAGCAGGAAATGGCTTATCTTGCTTTTCTTCTCTGTTATCTCCCCAGTAGCTAAGAGGAAATCGTAGGGCTGGCTAAGCCTGGGATGAGGAATGTCAGTAGTAGGCCATGAAACCTATTTCAGCTCCTTCCTGATAAAAGGAAAGAGTCACCAGCACCAAGGACGGCCAGACGGCATGTTCAGTATCTCTCCCCCTGACTTTTCAGGCCCTTTGCTGCCGGGGACCCCACCCACCGTCTCCTCTGCCTCTTCCATCTCTCTGACCAGTTTGTTTTTCCCATTCATAAAAGCTCAGTTCCTTTTAAATGAACAAAAACAAGGCCAGTGCATCCCTAGACTCTGACAGGTATTTACAGATCTCTGTGCTTTTATTTTCTGTTCTGTCTATAAAGTGCATGAATGGAGGGGCTGTACTGTCTTCAGGAAAATCTGCAAGCCAGGAACTTATTAACATGCTCGACACCTGCCTCTGTGAGGCACTTCTGAAGCCAGAGATATTCTTTCTAACCGAGGTCCATCTGTTGCACAGATTTTTAATTCAGATATTCTTCCTTCTGAAGCCAAGGCTGAGAGAGCAGCCAATTTTGTGGAAAGATTTCTTTAATAAGAAACGAATAAAACTATCAATGTTAAATAAAATAGACCACTGTGAAACTTGGGTTAAATCCCATAGGGAAGAGTATGTGAGATTAACTGCATTATGTAACAAGACCGCCTTTAATAGCTGGCACGATTTTCTTTGTTGTTCCAAAGGAGAGGCAGCCAAGACTGGAGCCAAAGCACGTGATATTATTTTAAAGTGCTATAGCCTCTGGAATTTTTCCTCGGAGAGATGTCAAGAATCAGAGTCTTACTGTGATTTATAGTTGTTTTAAATGTTTAATCCTTTTTTGCATTTTCAGAGCTATAGCCTCTGCTTCCAGCAGCCCAAGGGTATGTTTTGGTTGCTTTGAAAGATAATTTCCAAATGGGAAACTTTAAAATTATCTGAAAGGCAGGTTTTATGGTACTAGGTGTTAGAGTGATTTTAAGTAGGTGAAAGGGCTGAGGGTGTTTTTTTTCAGCTCCTTGTGCGACTGGAGAGGAGAGGATGTTGTAAGCGGCAGCATCTTCGCCCAGTGAGTGGCCCGCGGACGGCTCCGCTGTCAGGTGAGCATTAGCTCCAGCCACATGTGCCGCTGTCATAGATCAGAAGAGGTAGAATAATGCAGTGTTGTGTGAATCAGCTTAACAATCAGCTGAAATACGCAGCTTGAAGACTGTGATGGAGCAGCCCGTGGGACAGTCTAGGGAAGCGAACCTAACCCCGTGAAGTTGGTGAGGGACGAGAGGGGGCAGCACAAACCAAAACCCAGCTTTGTTAACCCAAGCAATCAATCGCAAATTCATAGAGTACCGTTTGAAGTTTTGTGTCCTCGCCCACGACACCATCGTCACAGTCGGAATAATAAACATCATGCCTCCAGGTTTTGTCACCCCCCTTTGCAATTCCTTCCTCCCGTCACCTTCAGCCCCAGGCACACTCTCAGCTGCCTCAGCTCATCATGCAGTAGTTCCATTTCCTCAGATTTCACATAAATGGAGTCCTACAGTATTCTTTGTGCATTTGACTACTTTAATTCAGCATAATTACTGTTATTATTTTTTTTTTACATTTCAATTTTTTTCTATAAAAGGAGCCAGTTGTGTAGGAGGCTGGGGGAGAATGCTTTATAGACAAGAAAAAAAACTACACTAGAACCAACTTATTCATCATCATCTTCTTCTTCTTCCTCTTCCTTCTCTCTCTTGCTTTTTTCAGCCTTGACAACTCCCTTTTTTGCTGCATCAGGCTTTCCTAGCTTGGTCTGCAGCAATACCCTTTTCACATTTTTCCTTCAGCTTTGCAGCCTCCTTTTCATGCGGCTGCTTGTCACCCGCAGCAGTGTTACCCCACATCTCTCCCAGCTTCTCTGCAACATCACCAATGGAAAGGCCGGGAAGTACTCGGAACAGAGCGAGAAAAAGGCCAGCGGCAACCTCTTGGGTGCACTGGGGTCCTTGAACTTCTTTTTTGTTTCCCCTTTAGGAAGGGTATGGGTTTCCATTTCTGTTTGATAATGGGCCTTGTCCTCCTTTGCCATATTTTTCAAATTTTCCTTTCTCTTTAGACATGGTCTTCCACCTCTCTGAGCACTTCTTGGTAGGCTCTGAGAAGTTGATGGAAGCATTGGGTGCTTCTCCTTGTGCTTCTCCCAACAAGTTTGCACAAAGAATGCATATGATGACATTTTCCTCTTGGCTTCTTAGGATCTCCTTTGCCCATGTTTAATTATTTTTCCTCAGCGAGGCACAGAGTCACCCAGTGCCCATCTGGCTCTCCTACGCTGTCTCCATGGAGCTCATTGTACTGCAGCGGCTGTGAGAGCCAGAGCCAGACGCGGCTTCTTCCACTCTCTCCACGATATCAGCATAATTATTTTTAGACTGATCCAAGTTAAAATGTGTATCAGCATTTCATTCCTTTTTACTACAAAGTAATATTTCATTGTACAGATATACCACAGTTGGTTTATCTGTTTACCTGCTGAGGCACATTTCTGTTGTTGGCTATTACAAATAAAACTGCTGGGGCAATTCATTTACAAGTCTTAGTATGGGCGAAGGTTTTCTTTTCTCTTTGGTAAACATCTGGGAGTGGAATAGCTAGATTGTGTGGTAGGTGCACGTTTAACCCATTGAGGAACTGCCAAACTTTTCTAAAATGGTTGTCCCATTTTATAATCCCACCAGAAGTGTTCATGGGAGTTCTGGCTCTTCTGTATCCTCAGCAGCATTGTGTATTAGTATTCTTAATTTTAACCATTGTTTTATTATGTTAATACCACTTACCTTGAGAGCTCCATGATACAAGGTCATTAACTCTAGGCACAGTGTTGTACAGCAGGTCTCTAGAACTTAGCCATCCTACACAGTTGAAACTACACTCAGTGAACAGCAACTCACCACTTCTCCTTCCTCCAAGCCCCTGGCAACTACTAGTCTCCTCTGTTTCTTTGAATTTGATTAAGTACCCCATAAAAGCAGAATCTATGGCTGTCAACGATTCTAATATGAGTAGAGTGGTATCTCATTGTGGGTTTAATTTGCATTTCTCTACTGACTGGTGCTGGCCATTTTTTCATGTGTTTATTTCCCTTCTGTGTGACTTCTAGCTGAAGTATCTGCCCAAGTCCTTACCCATTAAAAAAATTGGGGTATTATGGGCGGTGCCTGTGGCTCAAAAGAGTAGAGCACCGGCCCCATATGCCGGAGATGGTGGGTTCAAACCCAGCTCAAGCCAAAAAACAAAAAAAAAAAAAAAAAAAAAAAAAAAAAAAGGGATATCTTTATGAAGCTTTGAGATTTATTTGTATATATTATGTATAAGTCCTGTGTAATTATATATATACACACACATATGATTTGCCAATACTTTCTCCTAGTCTGTGGTTTATCTTTTCATTTACTTAACAGTGTCTGTCAAAGAGGAGAAGTTCTGAATTTTGATGGCATTCTGTTTATCAATTTCTTCTTTTATGGATCAGGCTTTTGGTGTCCTATTTAAGAAATCTTTACTGCTGGGCGCGGTGGCTCAAGCCTATAATCCCAGCACTTTGGAGGTCGAGGTGAATGGATTGCCTGAGCTCACAGGTTCGAGACCAGCCTCAGCCAGAGCGAGACCTCATCTCTTAAAAAAATTAACAGGGCATTGTGGCAGGCGCCTGTCATCCCAGCTGCTTGGGAGGCTGAAGCAAGAGAATTGCTTAAGAGTCTGAGGTTACTGTGAGCTGTGATGCTACAGCACTCTGCCGAGGACAAAGCGAGACTTCGTCTCAAAAAAAAAAAAAATCTTTACTTAAGTTAAAGTTGCAAATGTTTTCACCTGTGGTTTTTTTCTAGAAGTTTTGTACTTTTGGGTTTATCAATTTTGTATGTGATAGGAGGTATAGGTTGAATCTCTCTCTCCCCTCCTCGTGTGGGTGCACACACACTCGTATGGAGAGCTGATTGGTTTAACATTGTTTGTTGATATTAGTATCCTTGCTCCACTGACTTGCCTTTGAACCTTTGCCAAGAGTCAGTTGTCCATAGAGTATTGACCTATTTCTGGACTTTACATTGATCCCTTTGTCTATCTTTTCACTAATACCCACTGTCTTAATCTCTCTTGCTTTAGCCTAGGTCTTGAAATCAGATAGAGCAATCCCTCCAACTTTTTTCTTTTTCAAAATTATTTTGGCTTTTCTGGAATCAGCTTGTCAATTTCCATTTAGGAGTATGATGGAATTTTGATTAGAAGTTTGATGGGGAGTGATTGGGCTTTTGGAGGATGCGTCCATGGGAGGAAACACATTTTTAATCTGAACAACTGGCATTTTGAGACCAATACAGCATTTAAAAAATTTTCCACAGCTTTGCTCCCAAGTTTATTGAAAACCCATCTGTGCAAAATGGTGTTATTTGATGCCAAAGGATACAGGGAAAAATAAAATGTTCTAATTCTGGTCTTTATTTCCTATGATTTCACCCTTTTTTAAATCTCCTCCCGTAGAAGGAAGAAGAGTAAAGAAAGCCTTTCACCCCTGGGAAATACTTCACAGATACTTGGGAGGGTTTTCACTGCCTTGAATGAGAAAGATCCTTTTTCCTGTTTCTCCTTCCCTGGCTTGGCAGACCTCAGGCTCATCCACCAAGCCTCAGACTATGAGGCTATGCAGCATTTGGTGCAGGAGGCACAAATCAAATTCCTTTAGGGTCTGGAAGTTCCTGGACATAGGAAAGCAGCTCAGCGACTGGGCTTTCTTGTGACTGGTGGGAAAGAGCTGTGGATGCTGAGGGAAACCAGTGCAAGGATGGCTCTGGTGAGCTGACAAGCAAAGCCTGAAATTTTGTGAAACCTCCCAGTTTTCAAATGCCAAACGAAACACATCTGTGGGCCAGATTTAGTCCATCAGCCACCAGTGTGAAGCCTCTGGCAGGCCAGCTCTTTTATTTGCTTTTAGGGTCAGCTCTTCATCAGTTCCCTAGAGGGTTTATTTCAGCCACTGCTCAGGATATGCCAGGATGTGCCCAGTGCCCAGGTGTGTGTGCAGGGGGATCCTTGCCAGCAGCAGCTCCTGCTCCAACGTAGGGCTTAGACGTGGCAGAGAGAGGCATCCCAGTGCCACCACCTACTTTTCCCTGGATCTGCCCGGCCCCAAATCCTCACTGTCACTTATTTCAGGCTCCCCAAGAAGAGCATGGTCGATTATACTTGGAAGAGTCACAGAAGACTTCGCCGAGGAGATGACACAAGAGCTAATTCCTGGATGTAGAGTAGAAATTCGCCAGCCCAATGTGCACTAGCACAGTCTTAGTCAAAATGCTGGTTATACTTCCTGTTAGAGGAATAGAAAATCAATGTAGTGGCCCTTACTCAGGATTAAATGAAAATAAAATAGGATAGCATGTACATACGTATTAATCGGAAAGTATTTTTGGCTTTGTAAGGCTTTTTTTCAGTTTCTGACACACATATATGCACAGTTTCACTCTGTGCCCTGGATAGAGTATTGTGGTGTCAAGGCTCACAGCAATCTCAAACTTTGGGGCTCACGCAATTCCCTTCCCTCAGCCTCCTGAGTAACTGGGACTACAGGCACCTGCTACAATGCCTGGCTAATTTTTCTATTTTTAGTAGAGACAGGCTCTTGTTCTTGCTTAGGCTGGTCTCAAACTCCTAAGCGTAGGTCATCCACCTGCCTTGGCCTTGCAGGGTGCTAAGTAAGGTTATAGGTGCGAGCCATAGCTCCCAGCCTTAAAAGAAATTTGTGGTTGAGGGTGGTGTCTGTGGCTCAAAGGAGTAGGGCACCAGCCCCATATGCCAGAGGTGGTGGGTTCAAACCTAGCCCTGGCCAAAAACTGCAAAAAAAGAAAAGACCTGGGCAGTGCCTGTGGCTCAGTGGGCAGGGCGCTGGCCCCATATACTGAGGGTGGTGGGTTCAAACCCGGCCCCAGCCAAACTGCAACAACAAAAAATAGCCAGGCATTGTGGCGGGCGCCTGTAGTCCCAGCTACTCAGGAGGCTGAGGCAAGAGAATTGCCTAAGCCCAGGAGTTGGAGGTTGCTGTGAGCTGTGTGACGCCATGGCACTCTACAGAGGGTGATAAAGTAAAACTATCTCTACAAAAAAAAAAAGAAAGAAAGAAATTTGTGGTTGGAAACTATATTAAAACACAGTCTAGAAAGATTTTCATTTTTGAGGGTATTAACTGAAAATTTATTAAGGATGAGCCTATGTTATTTCTAAGTTCCTTTCTTTTCTTTTTTTTTTTTTTGAGACAGAATCTCACTATGTCACCCTGGGAAGAGTGCTGTGGCATCACAGCTCACAACAACCTCTAACTCCTGGACTACTAACTCTGGCTATTTTTTTTTTTTTTTTTTTTTTTTTGTGGAGACAGAGTCTCACTCTATCACACTCGATGGAGTGCTGTGGAGTCACAGCTCACAGCAACCTCCAGTTCTTGGACTCAAGCGATTCTCTTGCCTCAGCCTCCCAAGTAGCTGGGACTACAGGCGCCCGCCACAGCGCCCGGCTAATTTTTGATGCAGTTCGGCCGGGGCCAGGTTTGAACCCGCAGCCCTCGGTATATGGGGTCAGCGCCCTACTCGCTG
>CAUYON010064602.1:0-15940 GCA_963573935.1 Arctocebus calabarensis | reverse complement strand
TGTGACAGGTTACAGTCAAGAAACAGGCAAATAACACACAGTTTAGTCAAAGTTTCCGAGTCTGCTAGTGATGCTACTGTGTTGCTTATTTACCCTAAAAGATTTTGTTTCACTGTATTAATGGTAGGTCATATTTTTTACTGTTAAGTATTTATGTGTAAAGAAGTATAAGAAAGCAATTGTTTACTTATAGCATATAAATTCAGAGTCAGGCATGATGATGATGTCAAACAACTACATGGGTGGCTGTGATAGTGGCATCTTTGCTCTCTGATGGTTCAATGTACACAAACTTTGTTCTTTGCACATCATTTAAGATACTGTATAAAATTACCTTCAGGGTATGTGATAAGGCACAAATAAACATAAGTGAATTTTGTGTTTAAACTTGGGTTTCATCCTGAAGTTATGTATTTTATTATATATGTGAAAATACTCCCCAATCCCAAAATATCCCAATTTCAAAACACTTCTGGTCCCACGCATTTTTGATAAAGAATATGCAACATATATTTATAAAAAGATAGAAAATGTAACCTAACTTAAGCCAAGAGTTTTCCTGAGACATTTAATTGATTCATTCAGCAAATTTTTATTGAGAAGCTATTATAACATATGGCAGATAGTGTCCTAGGTATTGGAAATGTACTAATAAATACAACCAAATGAGGACAGCATCTCCTATACAAAATTATTGTATTTCTTCACTCAGTGTTTTATGTATTACACATCCTAAGAATATTGTGTTGTATAGATTGTAAATTATGCTTGTCAATCTGAAATTTGTAGGTAGTCAAGACATGAGCATGATTTGGTTTCATAGGGTATATGTAATGAATGTTTGTCAACTTTTGGTTTCTGGTCATCATCTGAATACTTTTTCTGTGTGTATAGTCTTACACGAGTCTTGGAAGGAGTTAGAAATTCTCCCCATTCATAGAGGCTAAATAAACCCCAAGTTAATTTTCTTTATCTCTGTTTCAGATAGGGCATAGCATATAACTTGAACTCAGTCAATTAGATAAACTCAATCTAGACTTAAGAGTTATGAACTGGTGACATGAAAGATGAGGACAGCAGTTTCTTTTCTTTTTAAAAAAATAGGTTTGTTTTTTTTTTGAGGGTTTTTTTTCAGGCAGAGTCTCACTATGTCACCCTAGATAGAGTGTCGTGGTGTCACAGCTTACAGCAATCTCAAACTCCTGGGCTTATGTGATTCTTTTGCCTCAGCCTCCCAAGTCCCAAGTAGCTGGGACTACAGGCGCTGGCCACAATGCCTGGCTATTTCGTTGTTGTTGTTGTTGCAGGGCTGGGTTCAAACCTGCCAACCTCAGTGTATGTGGCAGGCGCCATAACGACAGTGCTATAGGCACCGAACCAATTTTATGTTTAAGAGCAGCTTTAGATAAACAGAAAAATTGAAAAGAAGTACAAAGAACTGATTTTATTTTTAATAGCAGCATTGGATGCACAGAAAAACTGAAAAGATAATACAAAGTTCACATATACCTTGCAACCAGTTTTCCCTAATATTAAATGTAATATTCTTACATTATTATGGTACATTTGTTACAAGTAAGACAACATTTTTTGATACCTTATTATTCTGAAGTCCATACTTTATTCACATTTATTTAGTTAAGTATTTAATTTGTTTTTATTTTTATATTTGTCTTTTTTCTAATCTGGGATCCCATCTAACATACTACATTACATTTAGTAAGACAACTAAATGTAATGTAACATCTTTGTGTTTGATGACCTTGAAAGTTTGATGAGTACTGTCAGGTATTTTGTAGGATTTCCCTCTACTGGGATTCTTGTGATGTTTTTCTCATGATTAGACTGGGGTTATAGGTTTGGGAGATGAAGGTCATAGAGCAGAGTGCTATTTTCATTACAACATAACAAGGGTACATGTTCTTCCCATCACTTGTCATTGTCAGTGTTAACCTTGGTTACCTGGCTGAGGTTGTGGTTGTCAACAATTTCTTTTTCTTTTCTTTTTTTTTTTCTTCTTTCTGATAGTAGCAGTGAACGCAGCAGTTTCTAGAATCAGCAGCTCTAATAGCAGTGTCCTGTATTTGATGGTATTGGCTGTATAAACTGTGTCATCTACTACTGAATGGCAGTGACATACCAATTACACCAATTCTATGATATGATTTTGGCTTGCAATTTTGGCTGCAAGACTGGAATTACCATTGTTTCAATACGTTTTATTTTTTGCTTAAATCATGCTTAGTCAGTTTCTATTACTTGCAACAAAGAATCTTCACTGACACATCTTTATTATGATTTCTGAGTGTGTATATCAGAAGTTTTCTGGGCCTTTCTTTGCCCTCTTCCTCCATAGCATGAAAGGAGCTGGTTTCAAATGGGCAGTTTTCTATCTGTTAAATCTGTGAAGTCCCATTGGCGTCTATTCTGGTGGAATGAGTTTGAGAATTATTCTCTCAATGTTTCAGTAATTCACTGTTGCATAACAAACCATTTGGATACTTAGTGCTTTAAAACAGCAACCATTTTGTTTTGCTCAGGAGCCTATGCATTCAGAATTTGGTCAATGGATGTGGCAGTCTCAGTAATGGCAATATTTAAGATATAACCATGGTAGTGAATCGCTGAGATCACTGGAGAGCTAAGGATCAGGGGATCTGAGCATGTGGATTATTCAGACGTCATTTTATGTTAATATTATAAAAGCATCAGTGTCTTAGAGCCACAGTGAGCCATAGGCTAGGAATCTAAAATAAAATATATTAGATACCCCAGAATCCTACTTACTCAACTATACCTTTTTTCTTCCTTCTTCTCAACTGAAACTTCTCCAAATTTGTGTCCACATTTTCTGTTTCCATTTTCTTACTTTTCCTCCCTTCACTGAAATAATCTCATCTAGCTTATAACCAGCAAAGTCACCAAATTCAACTAACAATTTTCTGTTTGTATTTATGTCTCTTCGCATAGAACATATCATTTGAATGAAGATTGTCACTGATCATCATACACCAGATTAAAGTTGGTCTGTTGTGGTATAATTTCAGTAGTTTTCGAAGAGTAGTAACAAATCTAAAAATTTATATTAAGACACATTATGTCTTAGTCATTGTTCTGTTATATATATATAACAGAATATATATATATATCAGAATATATATATATATATCAGAATATATATATATCAGAATATATATATATATATATACACACATATATATAATCTTACATCCAGAAATTAGATAACCTAACTAACTCTGGAGTTAGATAACCTAAAATGAAATAAGAGCTCAATAAATGATTTTTAAATGAATGCTTAGGTGCATAAATTAAAGAAATAAGATGTAAGTATAGCTACCAGTTAGCTCTTCACTGGGGAGACCTTCTACTATAGAGCCAATCTGAGGTCTGTGGTTCTGAGTCCCCATGTTCATGGTGATTGTGAACTCCCTCTAAACATGTGATGATTAGAAGTTTAGGTGACAGAGGGAAGTGACTGCCAACCAGTTCATTTGGACTAAGGGTCTATAAGAACATGAGTGGGCTATGGATCTGACTATTCTAGAGAAGCTGAGCTGCAGTGAAACATATTGTATAGGCATCTGAGACTGTGGAGGAGTCATACTAGGATTGATAAACTCCAATTTCTAAAATTCTAGTTTCACTTTTGCTTCCTAAAGAAATGTTAAGTAGTTCCTCATATAGTGATTAAGAACATGCCATGAAGGCTATCTCTAACAGTATGATCAAAATATTTCTAATTGTGTATGAAGTAAGTACATTGTGCCCTACAATTGCACCAATGTACACAATTATGATTTAATAAAATTATTAAAAAAAAAAGAAATGTTAAGTAGTTAAATTGGTCTCATCCAAAGGAGGATGACCAGCATAAATACAGCATATTGAAGCATTTTATATAAAGGAATTTTAAAGTGATTGGCAGCAATAATTGAACTTGGGAAAATACAGAAACTGACTTCTGTGAGTTGTGGTATGTAGGATAATCAAATGATTCTAGGAGTGAAACAAGAAAAACTGCGCTGATGATACAGAAAAATTAATTTTGATTTACCATAAGAAAAATCTAATAGCAAAATAATCTGTGTATGAAAGAGAATGATCAAGAAAGTAGGGAGCTCTGCCATTCCCAGTTAGGCAAATGCTGGATAACTATTCAATAGAGATGTTACGAACAACTTTAGCCTCACTTTTATTCTGATAGTCTGTGCTTATGTGAAAGTTGGGGTGATTATATAAAATTACTTTTCGGGAAATATCAGGAGAGAATATAATAAACTATGAAGTAGTATTTCCTCTTGTGCCTTTCCACAAGCTGAAGTACTCTGGACCTGAATGATCACAGTGTTAAAGACTCTTCCAGATATTTTCGTTATTTTAATCAGAGTCTATTTCAAGGTTCATAGTCCAAGACTTGTAAACTTGAAATGACTTTGATGTTAGAATTATGCATGCAATTTGTATTAGGTATTATTTCAGGATAATCTGATCTAAACCTCCTGGATTTAATTGTGATTATACTTAAAATGCCCATGGTTGCTGAATTAACTGTGAACTCCTCAAAATAACACTTAGTGCTTTTCATAGTCAGGAAATAGCCTCACCTTTTATCCTTTTATTTCTTTCCAATACTTTAGGTTTGAGTGCAATATTCAGTTTCTAGAACATGTTCCTCACTTTCATGCTTCTTCCTGAAATGACTAATTCACAACTGCCTACTGAAAACTAGCTCCTCTTTCAAAGGATACTACTGTAGCACTAAAAGTCAGACCCAGAGGTCACCACTGGTGAGAGGAAGACTTTCTTCCAACCAGCTTTTTGACAGCTCCTTTAATGTCCTTGTTCCTCAAGCTATAAATTATGGGATTCAACATTGGCGTCACCACAGCATAGAACACAGATATCATCATATCTTGCTTGTTTATAGTTTTGTAGTTTGGCCGCATGTACGTAAATATTCCTGATCCATAGAAAAGAACAACAACAATAAGATGGGAACCACAGATGGAAAAAACCTTGAGCCTCCGCTCCCCAGACCGCATCTGGATAACAGTGAAGATGATATTCCAGTAAGAGGCAAGTATGAGGGAAACAGGAGCCAGGAGAATTACTACACCCATTGCAAAGATGCCCATTTCTGTGGGGTAAGTGTCTGCTGAAGCCAGCTTCAGAAGGGCCGGAGGTTCACAAAAGTAGTGATTGATTATGTTCCTTCCCAGATAGGGAAGATGGAAAGTAAAGGTGGTATCTACCAGAGATACGAGTGCCCCACTGGCCCAGGACCCTATGGCCAACTTGAGACACACCTGTTGGGTCATGATAGTAGAGTAGTGCAGGGGTTTGCAGACAGCCACATAGCGGTCGTAGGACATCACTGCCAGCAGAGCACACTCTGTACACCCAACCAGAAGGAGGACAATTATCTGTGTCATACATGCAAAAAGGGAAATGCTTTTCTTCTTTACCAAAAAGTGGACCAATACTTGAGGAATAATGCTAGTAGACAAACAGAGATCTGCAATAGCCAGGTTTCTAAGAAAAAAGTACATAGGAGTGTGCAGTCGAGAATCCAAAAAGATAAGAAAGATGATGAGCAGATTTCCAAGCACAGTCAGCAGATAAATGAGGAGGAAAAGAATAAATAGCAGGATCTGGGTCTGCAAGTCTTGGGAAAGGCCCAGGAAGATAAACTCAACCACAGAGGTTTGGTTTTCTTCTCCCATTCAGATTTATGCCTGTTTACCTGTTTGACCCAAAGCAAACAGAACCGAGTTTGTTTGGGTTTCGGACAACAAGTCCTGTGGAAGAGGCTCATGTTAGAACTGACACCTAATTGGGTATTTCTAGCTGTCTGATACAACTCATCCTAATTGAAAATGGATACTTTTATTCTTTTTAGGTGGTTATAATATAATCAACTCCCCCCTCCATATGCCCTTTCCCACTATGGCTTTGTCATATATAGGGTATAATATTGTTAAAGGTTTGGGGCTAGTTCTGATGTAACAGTGTTAGAGTTCATGTGTCCTTGCCTGTGCAGTGGGCCATCCACATAGGGAGAGGGTGGAACAAATACAGTTGGAAGAAAGCAATGAAGACCCAAGGGTTGACTTAGAAGGGAGGGGAGAATAAGATAGAGCTACTTTTAAACAGCAAGAAGGCAATAATGGACAAAGATACAGCCTCTGTGATCTGTCTGGAAACAGCTTCATCCCTGAAGGAGAAAGTCTGGGGAAGGATTTCCTGGCTGGGATTTTGCAGAATAATGGGGACTGAACTGTTGTCTCTGGGAGGCTAGCAAAGAAAAGAATAATGTGTAGGAGCATAAATGGCAAAATTCATCTCTCCCAACATTATGCCCACCTCCATCCCCACCACCAGTATTGTAGAATCCTACAGATTGAGCCTCATTAGCAGCTTCCCTTCTCTCACCTGAAGGTAGAGGCAAAGCAGAATTTCTCCAATATGGGACCACTAGTAAAAGAGTGGGAGAGATTTCTATAACCTGCAGATCCACACTCAAAGGACAGCACCTGTTTGTAAGTTGGCTCCTGAGCATTTCCTCCCAAGGCCTGTGCTAGAGTCGTCCTATGAGTTTGACTTCACCTCAAGGTGAAGGTACAAACCCCAGTTCCCCTAGGTCCCAGTTCTGAACAGAGTATTTTCCTTTGACACAAGATTCCAAGGTGAGGAGACTTATGCAAACAGGGCATTCCTAGGAGCTTTAAGAGCCCTCAATTTTATTACCATTTTCCATGCTCTGAGACACCCTAGGGAAATTTGTCTTATATTTGAAAACAAAGACTAAAGTTTCAAAATCATACTCACCCTTCTTTCATACCTTACACCAATGTCATTCAAAATGGAAATTACAACAGGTATATTCTCAGCGGTTCACAAGTTACCAACCTGTGTCTTTGTTTATATGGTAATTAAATAGAAATGAAAATGAGCAGATATTGGATTATCTGCTAGATTTCCTTTATTTTCCTTTTTTGAAAATTAAATTATAGCTGTGTACATTAATGCAATTATAGTGTACACTGTGCAGGTTTTATATACAATTTGAAATACTTTCCTCAAATTGGTTACCACAGCCCTCATTGCCTTTTCTTAGTTATTGTGTTAAGACATTTATATTCTACACTTAGTAGATTTAACATGTACCCTTGTAAAATGGATCATAGGTGTGGTCCCACCAATTATCCTTCTTCTACCCATCCTCCCCTCTTCTCTCCCCTCCCCTTCCTCTTTCACCTTCATCTTGGGCTGAAGTTGGGTTATAGCTTTCAAATGGAAGTGTTGGTTTCACAGTAGGACTGAGAACATTAGATACTTTTTCTTCCATTTTTGAGACACTTTGCTAAGAAGAATATGTTCCAACTCCATCCATGTAAACATAAAAGAGGTAAAGTCTCCATAATATTCCATGGTGTACATATACCACAATTTATTAATCCATTCATGGGTTGATGGGCACTTGGGCTTCTTCCATGACTTAGCAATTGTGAATTGGGCACAATAAACATTCTGGTGCAAATATGTTTGTTATAAAGTGATTTTTGGTCTTCTGGATATGTACCTAGTAGAGGAATTGCAGGATCAAATGGCAGGTCTATTTTTAGATCCCTAAGTGATCTCCAAACATCTTTCCAAAAGGAACTAGTTAGTTTTCATTCCCACCAGCAGTGCAGAAGTGTTCCCTTTTCTTCACATCCCTGCCAACAACTCTGATGTTGGAATTTTGTGATGTGGGCTAAGCTTACTGGAATTAGATGATATCTCAAAGTGGTTTGATTTGCCTTTCCCTGATGATTAAGGATGATGAGCATTTTTTCATGTCTGTAGGCTGTGTGCCTGTCTTCTTCAGAGAAGTTTCTCTTGAAGTCTATTGCCCACCCTGAGATGGAATCACTTGTTCTCTTCCGGCTAATACATTTGAGTTCTCTGTGGATTCTGGTTATTAAACCTTTATCAGATAATAAGCTGCAAATATCTTCTCCCATTCTGAGGGCTATCTGCTTGCTTTATGTACTGTGTTCTTGTCTGTGCAGAAGTTTTTTAGTTTGATCAGATCCCAGTAATGTATTTTTGGTGTTGCTTCAATTGCCTGGGAGGTCCCCCTCATAAAATATTCTCCCAGCTAGATTTCTTGATTTCAAGACTTGTACTTTCATTTCAGTTTATGATTGTTTAGATTCGGAGGAACCACCTTCAATAAGGCATTAAACTTGGTTAGCACTGACTTAACATCAAAATGACAATAGGGGCGCTGAATGTGTTGTTATATTAAACTTATATAATTTTACTCCAAATAAAGTCATAGCCTTTCTTTTGAGGGGATAATTCACAATTAAGGAACAGTTTTGTAGAATGAGACTTTGGTTACTTAAAACCATTAAATTAGGACTGTGGTTTAGACTCTTGAAAATAGAACTGTTCCTATAATTTTCTCAAGCTAATAGAAAACTCAAGATGGTACATAGCTTGGCAGAGGCAAGATGGCCAAGTGGAGCTAGCTTTCAACAGCGGCTCCCGTCCAGAAGGAGAGTTAAAGGACAGAAGTTTAGCAAGTAAGCCGATGGTTTGGAGATGAGCCAACTGAGAAGGTTGAAGAACTGCACATCAACCCTACTGAGGCAAGCTGGGACCCCCAAGGATACAAACAAAAGGTACAAAATCCATCACCAAGCAGATGGGAGTCCCCTCCCCCATGAGAACTGTATACAAACAAGCGAGCAGAGTTCAAATATCCTCCCATTTTATCCATGGGAGAGACCTTCTAAAAACTGAGACAAAGGTGGGTAGGCAGAGGCTGAAACTGACAGCTGAGTGTGAGCTATAACCGTGCCTACCCCAACACAGACTGTATTCGAGACCAGGCAGCAGCCCAGACTGGGGCTGAGTCAGTTTCTGTGCACCAAAACAGCGTCTGATACTGTGGGGAATATAGCTTGGACAGAAACAAATTCTGCGAAGTTGTTCTGTACTGTCAGCAACATCAATCAGGGGTGGGGCTGGAACTGAGAGAACCACTCCAGCCCCCACTAAGCACCCGAGGTTGCAGGCTTCAGCTCCCGCTGCCAGATAGTGGCAGAGAGCGGCAGCCTGGCTGAGGAGACGTAGAGCTCCTTGTGACTCAGGCAGGTGCAAACCCCTGGAGCATGTGCTCGGAGGGAACTGGGTCACAGCCCTGCAGGCTTACCAGTGACTGGGTGTAACAGAGATGCAAGGGGGGGGGAAGGAGGCATCAACCTTCCCAGACTAATTTATTTACTGGGTGGGTCCTTCTGACCTCACAGAGCACTGGAGCGAGTCATACTTGAGCTTCCAGCAGACCCCTGCTATCTAGTTGCCAGAGACCTTTTGAAGTCTTCCACCTGAGACCAGTGCTGACTGGGACAATTGATTTGGACCTCTTGAACGGGGCTAATCACCCAAGGACTATCCAAAGTGGTACAATGAGTGTGTGGTTGTGGGAAGGTTTGATTTTCCTTTTCCAATTGTTGACTGTGAAGGGCAGGGTGACTTAATTGCTGGTATTTCTCCACAACAGAGACTTAAACTTAGAGTAACTGATTCACTAGGGTAGGACAGAGACCATTTGAAAATAAGACAGAGTCATTTAGCCCCACCACACCAAGCAGGCCCCAAGGTTTTTAGGCCTAGCCCTGTACAGGACCTTGGCAAAGCTCTAGGGGAAATGATACAGACACCAGTCCCAGCTTTGGGGCCAAGGGCTGGCTAATCACTACTCTTGGAGTCCTCAACTCAACTTCTCCTTATCTGCTCATCTAGCCAAATGGTGTAAAATAATCATGGGGTGGATTCAGCAGAAAAACTCAAGTAACATGAATAACCAAAACAATATGGCAGACACAACTGAGGATCTCATTAATAAACAGATGGCTGAGACATGAGAAATTAAATTCAGAATTTGGATTGCAAATATGATTAATAGAATAGAGGTAATGTTGGAATTAGAAATTCAAGGAGCATTTCAAAAGTTGTCTCAAGAATTCAACGAATTCAAAGCAAAATCACCAAAGATTTTGACACATGGAGACAAGAATTTGCAGCCTTCAAACATCTGAGAAATACAGTAGAATCCATCCGTAAAAGAATGTACCAAGCAGAAGAAAAAATTTCTGACATTGCCTTGGAGCATGTGGCTCAATGGGCTAAGGCGCCAGCCACGAACACCTGAGCTGATGGGTTTGAATCCAGCCTGGGCCCGCCAAACAGCATTGACAGCTGCAACAACAACAACAAAAAAAAATGGCTGGGTGTTGTGGCGGGCACCTGTAGTCCCAGCTACTTGGGAGGCAGAGGCAAGAGACTCACTTGAGCCCAGGAATTGGAGGTTGCTGTGAGCTGAGATGCCATAGCACTCTATCCAGGGTGACAGCTTGAGGCTCTGTCTCAAAAGAAAAAAAAAAAAAGAATTTCTGACATTGAGGACAAAGCTTTTGAATGCTCCCAAATTCTCAAAGAGGAAGAGAAAGGGAGAGCAAAAATGGATCATTCTCTCAGAGAGTTCTGAGATAATTTGAAGAAAACTGATATTCACCTTAAAAGGAATCACTGAAGGTGACGAAGTAGCTTCGCAACACAGAAGCTCTTCTTCATGAGATTATGAAAGAGAACTTTTCAGACATGCCAAGAGATTCTGAAATTCAGATAGACAGTTTCAGAACCTCAGCACAACTCAACCCAAATAAGACATCCCCCAGGCACATCATAATTAACTTCACTAAAGTTAATATGAAGAAGAAAATTCTGAAAGCAGCCACACCATAACCTACAAGGGGAAGCAGCAGAAAACCATAACCTACAAGGGGAAGAATATTAGAATGACTGCAGATCTCTCTGCTAAAACCTTTCAAGCTAGAAGAGGGTGATCATTGACTTTTAATCTCTAAAAACAAAATAACTTTCAACGCAGGATCTTGTATCTTGCTAAACTGAGTTTCATTTATGATGGAGAAATTAAATACTTTAATGACATTCACATGTTGAAGAAATTTGCCATAACTAAACCAGCTCTCCGGGATATTCTCTATCCTCCATAATAACCAGCCCAATCCTCCACCACCAAAGTAAACTCACTCAGAAACTTTTGATCAAATTCCAATTTCCACAGTGGTGAAAGGATTAAAAGTGTCCACTGGACTTTTGAAAAACTCGATACCCAAAATTCCATCAGGCTTATCAATATGTACAATTAATGTGAATGGCTTAAATTGTCCTCTAAAGAGGCACAGGTTGTCTGATGGGATACAAAAACTCAGGCCAGATATCTGCTGCATATAAGAATTTCATCTTACCTTAAAAGATAAAGGTAGACTCAGGGTGAAGGGATGATCATCTATATTCCAGGCAAATGGAAAGCAGAAAAAAGGAGGTGTTGCAATCTTATTTGCAGACACAATAGGCTTTGAACCAACAAAAGTAAGGAAGGATAAGAATGGTCATTTCATATTTGTTAAGGGTAATAGTCAATATGATGAGATTTCAATTATTAATATTTATGCACCCAACCAGAATGCACCTCAATTTATAATAGAAACTCTAACAGACATGAGCAACTTGATTTCTTCCAGTTCCATAGTAGTTAGAGATTTTAACACTCCTTTGCCAGTGTTGGATAGATCCTCCAATAAGAAGCTAAGCAAAAATTTTAGACTTAAACTTAACCATTTAACATTTTCACTTAACAGACATCTACAGAACATTTCATCCCAACAAAACTAATACACATTCTTCTCATCAGCCCACAGAACATACCCCCAAATCAATCACATCTTAGTCATAAGTCTAACCTCAGCAAATTTAAAAGAATAGAAATTATTTCTTACATCTTCTTGGACCATTATGGAATAAAAATTGAACTCAGTAAAAACAGAAATCTGCATACTCATACAAAAACATGGAAGCTAAATAACCTTATGCTGAATGATAGCTGGGTCAGAGATGAGATTAAGAAGGAAATCACCAAATTCTTGGAACAAAACTATAATGAAGACACGAATTATCAGCACTTCTGTGATACACAAAGTCAGTCCTAAGAGGGAAATTTATAGCACTGCAAGCCTTCCTCAAGAGAACAGAAAAAGAGAAAGTTAACAGCTTAATGGGGTATCTCAAGCAACTGGAAAAGGAAGAACATTACAATCTGAAACCAAGCAGAAGAAAAGAAATAACCAAAATTAGAGCAGAATTAAATGAAACTGAAAACAAAAGGATTATACAACAGATCAATCAGTCAAAAAGTTAGTTTTTTTTAAAAGGTCAATAAAATTGATAAATCTTTGGCTAACCTAACTGGGAAAAAAAGAGTAAAATCTCTAATTTCATCAGTCAGAAATGGTAAAGACGAATAACAACAGACTCCTCAGAAATTCAAAAAATCGTTAATGAATATTACAAGAAATTTTATTCTTAGAAATATGAAAATCTGAAGGAAATTTACCAATACTTAGAAGCATGTCACCTTCCAAGACTTAGTCAGAATGAAGTGGAAACGTTGAACAGGATTATATTAAAGTCTGAAATAGCATCAACTATGCAAAATCTCCCTAAAAATAAAAGCCCGGGACCAAATGACTTCATGCCAGAATTCTACCAAACCTTTAAAGAGGAATTAGTACCTATATTACTCCTATATTAACATTTTCCAAAATGTAGAAAAAGAAGGAATACTATCAACACATTCTATGAAGCAAACATCAACTTGATCCTAAACCAGGAAAAGACACAACAAGAAAAGAAAATTATGCACTAATATTACTAATCAATATTGATGTCAAAATATTCAACAAGATCCTAACAAATAGAATCCAGCAACACATCAAACAAATTATACACCATGACCAAGTGGGTTTTATCCCCGGGTCTCAAGGCTGGTTCAATATATGAAAATCTATAAATATAATTCAGCACATAAACAAATTAAAAAACAAAAATCATATGATTCTCTCAATTGATGCAGAAAAAACTTTTGATACTATGCAGCATCCCTTCATGGTCAGAACACTTAAGAAAATTGGTATAGAAGGGACATTTCTTAAACTGATAGTGGCCATCTACAGCAAACCCGCAGCCAATATCGTATTGAATGGAGTTAAATGGAAATCATTTCTTCTCAGATCAGGAACCAAGGATGGTTGCCCATTGTCTCCACTGCTCTTTAATGTTGTAATGGAAGTTTTAGCCATTGCAATTAGGGAAGAAAAATGGTGATCAAGGGTATCCTTATAGGGTCAGAAGAGATCAAACTTTCACTTTTTGCAGATGGTATAAGTGTATATGTGGAAAACACCAGAGATTCTACTACAAAAATCTTAGAAGTGATCAAGGAATACAGCAGCATCTCAAGTTACAAAATCAACACTCATAAATCTGTAGCCTTTATGTATACCAACAATAGTCAAGTTGAAAAAACAGTTATGGAGAAGTTGAAATTCAGAATGCTAAGTTCACATTTGCAAATATGCCAGTCAAGTAAATAAGAAAGTTCATGTCATATTTATTTGCCATAATATCAAAAAAGGAAGGTGGGTTGGTTTTAAAGTAATAAATAATAAATTAATAGAGAAGATGTGGCCTAGTAAATTATTTACATGTAGACTATTAAAATATATGTAGAAATGGAGTGAATAAAAAAAAGAAATACAGTGAATAAATATTTATATAAAATGTTTGAATATTTGTACTGGAATCTAAGCTATAACATTATTTAAGTTACTAAAGAATAATATTTATAAATTGCATTTATATTTTCATTCAAAGCATCTGAAATAAAATCCTTCTTTGTTATTTAGGTCATTAAATATGAAATATCTGATTTTAAATAAAAAGTTAAGTCTATCATATCTCAAACAAGAAGCAATAAAATTAATAAAAAAAGCATCAAAAAAAGAAAACTCAAGATGAAGGAAAGTTTTATGTCTAAATGATACATTCATATCATCTCAAGGCCACAAGATATAAAAGAAAAATGGTGGAAAATTGAGTTAGCTGATAGTGTAGCCATGTAAGATTAAAAAAAATATGAAGTTGATAATTCCTCAATCGTATTTCAAATGACAATTTAGTTTTAGCATAACATTAAGTAAATGCTATTAATTCAATATTACTGTTTTATTGGGTTTGTGATTTGGCTTATACATTTTTCATAGTTTACTCTTGGTTTCATAGCATGTATAAATCAGGCTAATTACAATAAATCGATTATGTTCCATGGTATAATTATGCCATAATTTATTTAACCATATTCTTATTAGTGGACAACTGGGTCATTCCCAATCTCTAGATATTAAAATGGTGCCACAGTGAACATCTTTGAACATACATCTTTGTGCCTTTGTCAGATATATTTGAAAGAGAAGTTGCCTGTGGCTTAGTTGCTAGGTCTGAAGGTATATTTCTTTTAAATATCTATAGGTGTTGAAAATTGTCCTATGAGCAGTTACATTAATTTGCATTCTCATCAAAATTTATTAAAATTTCTATTTATTTATACCTTTACTAGCATTTGTTATTTTCAAATTCTTCAGTTTTATTAATATTGAAGTTAGAAATGATATGTAGTAATTCACTGTTACCATATACTTGATTTTTTGCATTTATTCACAAATAAAATACTTGCGAATGACTGTAATTTTCTGTGTGCATTGACCATCTCTCCTGTTTTCTATGAAGTAACTGTTTTTCCTTTGCTCATTTTCTTTTTTTGAGCTGTTCAGCTTATTTTTACTGCTTTGTAAAACACTTGAATATTATAAAACATTGGCTCTTTTATTTTGCCTTGGAAATAAATCTTTTTCTATTTTTCTAGATGACTTTCTATTTTGTATTTTTGCAGCACACACATTAATTTTATAATTTAATCTAGGAGAGCCAGTCTTTCTCCTATGACTTTTGCTTTTTGTGTTAATATTTGAAAGGCTTTATTGTTAAAAGTTATACTTTTTAAAAAAGTAGTCATTTTTATTTTAAGATTTTCATAATTTGCTTACATATACTGCTTTATTTCATCTTTATAAATCTAGAACTTATTTTCAGGTAGGATGTGAGGTAGGGATCTACCTTAGATATTTTTCCCCAAACACTCACTTACACCATTTATGGGAAAATTTCCCATCAATTTTAAATGTTTTTTTTATATATATATATATATATGTAATATACAAAAATCCTGCTGGATTCAGGCTATTTTTATACTCTGTAGTGTGTTCCTTATTTTATTTTATTTTTCCAAATGCCATGCAATTTGTTGTGTTGTTTTGTTATTTTTTTTCCTCTTTTTATTTTCAGGTGCAAAAAATTTAGTTAATTATATTCCTCAGTATGTGACACATTATTATAATGATTTCAAAGCCCCTCTCTTACTTATTTATTAATGTTTTTATTTTACTTATTGTTTTCTTAATTTATACTCATACCTTTTTCCCATTGACTCTCTAATCATGCTACTATATGCAATGTTTTTGGTTTTTGAAAAAGAAGTTTTTGCTTGATGCGTGTATTCTTAATTTATATAAGTGATATCTGATTTTTTATCCATATGTATAATTTATGAATTTCATTTCAGGGTTTCTGAAATTGAAACATATTAGCATCCCAGAGAAAAGTCACATTTCATCATGCTGCATTATTTTTAAATATACTTGTGGGTTTAATTAGCTCTAATTTTCGTTAGTATTTTTGCATTTATTCATAAATAAAATGAATCTATATTTTCTTTTCTTATATACACTATTATGTAGTTTCATACTATTCAAGTTTATACAAACCTTATAAAATAAACCAGGAAGCATTAACTTTTTTGTCCTATATTTAGTGAAAATGTATAAAGAAAGTAATGAAAATAATGAACTGCTTCATGAAAATCTGGTAGAAAACAATTAGAAGACTA
>CAUYON010064600.1:0-54726 GCA_963573935.1 Arctocebus calabarensis | reverse complement strand
TTACAGGACTCTGACACAAATTATACTAAAGACTTGAGGCAGTTCAGTATATATTCTGATAGTGTTTTGCCTCTGGAATTGTGTGGCTATTTTCTAGCCAAAGCATTTTCTCCACAATTCCTACTAAGAGCTTATAACTTGCTAGACCTGAATCTGTCTGTTGTCTTGGAGTCTCTCTGTTGCTTTTACAATATTTTACCTTTGGTTTCAGCTCCCCCAGTCTTTTTTTTTTTTTTTTTTGTAGAGACAGAGTCTCACTTCATTGCCCTTGGTAGAGTGCCATGGCATCACACAGCTCATGGCAACCTCCAACTCCTGGGCTTAAGCGATTCTCTTGCCTCAGCCTCCCGAGTAGCTGGCACTACAGGCACCCGCCACAACGCCCGGCTACTTTTTTGTTTTGCAGTTCGGCTGAGGCTGAGTTTGAACCCCCTACCTTTGGTATCTGGGGCCGACACCCTTCTTGCTGAGCCACAGGTGCTGCCCCCCAGTCAGTTTTATAAAAGCCGCACCATTCTCCAGCTGCGCCTGTGGCTCAAAGGAGTAAGGTGCCAGCCTCATATGCTGGAGGTGGCAGGTTCATACCCAGCCCCTGCCAAAAACTGGAAAAAAAAAAAAAAAACTGCACCATTCCCTTCAGCACTCGCCCTCTGGGGAGACAAAACCTATCTTTAGAAACTCCCTGAAAAGCCAGTAGAGTCAATGTAGGTCTCTATTTTTCTTTTGATGAAAAAATTTTCTTTCATATGGACAACGCTGTTTTCTACAGGGGAATGTCTGTGGTCTCTAAGTAGAACAGACTTTTCTTCCCATTTTTTTTTATAATTTTATTGATTCATAATTGTCTACATTGGTGAAATCATAGGGCACAATGTGCTTCATATACATTCAGAAATATTTTGATCGTACTGTTACAGATAGCCTTCATGGCATTTTCTTGATCACTATATAAAGACATTGATATTCTACCTTTAATAAGTTTCACAAGTACCCTGCTAAGATGCACTGTTGGTGTGTTGCCACTAATTCCCCTCCCTCCACACATCCTCCCACCTCCCTTACCATCCCTTTCCCCTTTCCCTGTATTCTTGTGCTATAAATTAGCTTCGTATTAGGGCTGAGTACATTGGATACTTTTTCTTCCATTCTTGAGATACTTTGCTAAGAAGAACATGTTCCAGAAGCCCCATTAGAAGACAGTCTGGCAGTTTCTTACAAAGCTAAATCTAGTCTTACCACGTGACCCAGAAATTGCACTGCAGATATTTATCCAAATGAGTTGAAAACTTACATTCACACAAACACCTGAAGAAAAACACAAGACGTTTTATAACAGATTTATTTATCATCACCAAAAACTTGGGTGAATTCCTTCAATAAGTGAATGGATAAACAAACTATGAAACATCCATCTAATGAAAAGACATGGAGAAACCTTAGATGCATATTGGTAAGTCAAATAAATAGATCTGAAAAGGCTACTTGCTGTATTATCCCAACAATAACACACTCTCGAAAAGGCAAATCTAGAGAGATATTAATAAGTTCAGGGGTTGTCAAGGGTTCAAGGGCAAGGGAAGAAGAGAGGTATTAATAGGTAGAACATGAGGGATCTTTAGGGTTGTGTACTACTCTGTATGCCAGATAATACAAAGGTGGATATAGGACATTACATATTTGTCAAAAATCTATAGAATTAAACCACACAACAAATGAAACCTAATGTGGACTTAAATCTGAATGTCAACTAATAATGCCATATACATATTGATTCATCAATTGTAGCCAACTTACCACACTAATGCAATATGTTAGTGATAGGGAAAACTGTGTTGGGATCCAGGGGGAAATAACACCAACTCTGTACACAAGTCTCTGTCCAACTCTACTAAATAATACTTTTTCACCAAAAGAGAGGTGGGGAAATAAAAGAGTGTATCTTTGAGAGATTTATTTCCACAGATAATTTAAAAGAGTTACTGTCTAAATTTATACATTACTATAAAGAAATTTCCATTCTCATGAAAGAAATCAACTCAGTAAATATATTGTAAGAATAAAAGGCTGTTGACTTATTCTGGAACAGAATCAGAAGTACTTAAGTTTAAGATAAAACTTTCTAAACAAATGATAAATTTTTATAAAATAAATGTTATTATATGACAGAAAAGAAGTTAAATGAACACACACAATTTTGGTATATGATATTCAAATGAATCAATCATATGACAATGTTATAATGAAATAAAGTTAATTGGGTATAGGCTTAGGATGTGGCAGAGAGAAGATGTAGCATATGAAAGGAAATTAAGCATATTTTTTTGAATTCTGATTTTCTGGGTGGTTCCCCTTGTCATATAATGAACTATTACATTTCATTTTGAATAACTAAGAAGATTAAAGCATTCAACTGTAGCTCATGAATTACTCTGAAAGCTATTCGGAATTCAAATGTTATAGCTGGTCTCTCATTTTTCATTATCTGAAAGATGAGTTTATGAATAAACAAATGAACTTATACATTCTAAATAGCAGACCATTCATGCCCCCCAAAATTCATTCATTCATTCAATAAATATTTACTAATCTACAATAAATCAAGCTCTATACTAAAAACACCTGAACAAGATTCACATATCCTATGCCCTCATGGAATTTACAGAATGATAAGAAAATGGGCATTAAATAATTACATTTATTTGTTACAAATAAGTAGATGAAATGAGCTATAGGGAAAAAAACAAGAGGTCTGAGGAATAACTTTAAATAGGGACATAACCTCACTTCATAGAGGAAGGTATTATTTAAATGAGACAAATAGGATAAGGAACAGGGTATGCAAGTGGAATGTGGGGGGACTCCAAACACTATACATGACAAGTGCAAATGTCCTGAGTCAAGGAGGGTTTCTAAAACTGACAGAAAGCCAGATGTGTCAGGCAAAGTGAGCAAGGGAGAAAGTGGTAGTAGACAAAGAAGAAATGGCAGCTATGAGCCACACTACAGAGGGCCATTCGAAGTCAAGGTAGGAAGTTTGTATTTTATTCCAAGTGCAAATAGGCTTTAACATTGAGCATCATGATTATGCTCAATGGAAAAGAAATTAAATTTCTGGAGAGGATCCTTAGTTGTTTGGGGTGCCATGAGACCTGTCAGTCTAGTGAAACATACTACCAATGGCTTGAATGTTATTCCCTTCAAAACTCATAAGCAATACCTAAAAATGTGGGAGTGACTTTGGAATTGAGTAGGGGGTAGAAGTTAGAATGGTCTTGAAGTAAATGCTGGAAAAAGCCTGTATTTCCCACAACAAAGCAGTAAGCACAATTCTTGCAGCAGCCTGATTAGTTAAGTGATTGTGACCAGGATTCTCGTAGAAATATGGACAGTGAAGACTATTCTGATGAGATCTCAGATGGAAATGAGAGGGAAAAGACATCAAAATCTGGAGGAAAAGCTATCTTTCCTATAAAGTGGCAACAGACTTGTTTGAACTGTGTTTGTGTCCCAGGATTACATGGAAGGCAAAACTTCAGAGCTACGAATTAGGATTTCTGGTGGAGAAATATCTAAGCATACTATTAAAGATGCTGCATAGTTTCTTTTAATTGCATGCAGTGAAATGTAAGAACAGAGAAATAGTCTAAAGATAGAATTTATAATTAAATAGATGGCAGAAAAAATTATTTGGTAAACCCCCAACCTAACCATGTTAAAAATGACAAAATACGTATAGGACAGAAAACCAAAAGTGCAAACCACGTGATCATTTGATAAGGAGATGGGTATGAACAGATGGATAATGAGAGAATGACTCTGAAGGAATTTGAGAAGATCTTCAAAGAAGCAAAGTTTTGGGAGAGGCCCAGGGAGCCTGTAAGACCTCAGCAGTCACTACACTAAACCATCCCAAGTATCTGTTCCCTGGGCATAGCTCTCTTCACTTCCCCAGCCATGGCTCAAGCCAACATATTAGTGGCCTTGGCCACTGCTCCAGGAGGTGCAAACAGTAAGTCTTGGCCTTATCAACATAGTGCTAACCCCAGAAATATGTAAAGTACAGGAACCAACCTCCACCTAACTTTCACAGGATGCCTAAGAGAGCTTGAGGGCCCAGACCAAGAATTATCACAGGGATGGAGCCACCAGTGAGTCCTCACCTGGGCTATAACAAGTGGAGGCATGGGGATAGAGCAATCCCTTGAGACCCCAAAATTCTATTTTATTTATTTTTATTATTATTTTATTTAGAGACAGGTTCTCATTCTCTTGCCCAGCCTAGAGGGCAGTAACCCAATCATAGTTACCATAACTATCACCAGAGCTCCTGACTCAAGCAATTGTTCGCCTCAGCCACCCACATAACTAGAATGCAAGGGTACAGCCCCCTGCCCTGCAGAACTATAGGGTCACCAGTGTACAACACCAGCAAGAATAGTTGCAGGTACAACGCTCCACCCCATGTGGGCTGATCCCAGCAATGACACAGGGGCAGGGCTAATTGAGGACTCAGGGGTAAAGTGAGTGAGAGGCAGGACGTGGCAGGACATGCAGTCAAAGGTCATTCTGGAGGCTTAATATTTAATGCTGTTCTCCTTATTGGGTTTAGGACTTAGGTGGGAGCAATTATCCATGTTTTCTTACCAATTTCTCCCTTTTGGGATAGGAATGTCTATAGAAAATGGTACCACCATTGTCCCTTGGAAGCATGTAATTTGTTTTGATTTTACAAGCTCACAGCAGGAAATAAATATGTTCCTGGAGTCTCACCCAATCCATTTGATGAAATTATGGACTGTAGACTTTTGATGCTGAAACAAGACTTTGGGGGATATTGGCATGGAATAAATTTGTTTTGTATATATGAAGGGAATTAGTTTTAGAGGACCAGACAAAATGCTATCAATGGTTTGAATGTCTGTCCTTTCTAAACTCATGTTGAAAGTTAATTACCATTGTAACAGTATGAAGAGGTGGGGCCTTTCAGAGGTGACTAGGCCTACAGGGCTCTACCCTATTGGGTGGGATTGGTGCTATTATAAAAGGGTGCATTCTGTCCCTTTTTTCCTCTCTCTTTGCCCTTCTACCATGTAAAGGCCCTTGATGGCCTTTGATACTGGATTTCCCAGTCTCCAGAACTGTGACTCAATAAATTTCTGTTCATTATAGATTAAAGTCTTTAGTACTCTGCACAAAAGAGACTAAGACAACTATTTCCTCCTTGGAAAAATAGAATTAAATACATAAAGTAAAATATGTAGAATTAAAAATAAAATTAATTATATTAAAATTTATTTTTATCAGGAACCCTTGGAGGTAAAGAACCCAAGGTTAAGAATTTTTCTGATAACGAGCATAAGTCAAAGTAACAAGTTAAAAAGCCGTTTCACTGAGCACTAAAGACATGGATGACTTAAAGAAATTGAGATTTTGAATTGTTCGCTGAGTAGGTAAGTTCAAATTTTTGAAAAGGGATCAAATGTACATGTACATGTGTTTTCTTTTTAATAAGTCAATCTTCTCTTAAATATGTATTCATTTTAAAAAACAGATTTTTTAATTACCTGAAACCTAAAAATTTAAATTAGAATTTTTTTTCTAACACACATTGTCCCATGGGAAATCTTTCAGTCTGTGAACATTACTTGATGATAATGGTAAACAATGAAAATGAGAGTGAGCACATATTCAACCTTACACTAAGTACTTAATAGTGCAGTGTCTTCTTTAACTCCCCTAAATAGTCCTCTGATAGGCATTTTTGTATCCCCTTTTCATAAATGAAAATATTAAACCTCATACATTTAAGCAACACATTTACCAGTGCACAGCTAAGCATTGTCAGAACTGGGACTGGAGCCCTGGACTCAATAAAGAGCCAGGTGTTACTGAGCATCTTCTGAGAACTCCGTACCAGGCTGGCTATGATTGGAACTCAGAGAAGTATGAACCACGGCCCAGATATTAAGGAGCCAACAGTTTTAAAAAACAAGAAACATGCCTGCAACATCAGTGGAATGTGGGAAGCCATAAAAATATGTGTTTACTATAGACTGCAAGCCTTTAAGTACTCACAAAGAGAAGAGCACTGGATATTGTAGGGAATGGTTTAAGGAAACTATAAGACTTGAACTGTTTCTTTAAAACTAGCTAAACTTATTTATTTATTTATTTATTTTTTAAGCTAGTCAAATTTAGCAAGTGGGTGGCAGCTCGTTAAATTTCAGATAAGTTTAAAGGTGAAGGAAGCACATTCTAGTAATGAGGGCAATGAACTGTGGGAAGCAATACGGTACAGTCAACAGATACACATAATGGGATAAAATCTAGTACCACATTCCAGACTTATAACCTCCTAAATATGATATTTTTAGAAAGTTACTGAACTCCCTTGTTTTTTAATAACTTCCCTTAGTAAATTAATGACATCTGCTTACGACATTATATGAAGTCTGCTGCAAAAAGCAGTTTCCATCAGTAGTTCTGCTCATATATTAATGACATGAGACCTGCTAATTTTTACTTTGCCAAAAGTCATTCATATAATGTTGTTTTGTTTTTCCTTCTTCACATAGTTCTTGTGACGAATTCTGTGACATGGTTCTTCTTGCACTTCCCATTTAGAAATTCTCAGTTCTTTGTCAAGAAATCTGAAAAGATAAGGCCTTCTTCTTGAAATGCCCCTTTCTGAATTGGTTATTTGATAATAGCTTCCAAAGGTTCTTCACTTTATTTCTTTCAGAATTTAATATTGGAATGGTCGATGTAGTTTCCTAAAAATGGCTGCCACTCTTTGGCAGTATGGTTTAAAGAAGATCCAAAGGCCCTGTGCCTCAGAATTCCAACTTTCCTCTTCATTATTTCCATGAGACTTGAAATCATTTTATTTTTAGCCATAGGATATCAAATATTCACCTGTTAAAGGCGAACTGCACCCTCAGCTACCTTTTCTTCTTGTCACCCTGTTCTTGGAATCCAATTCTAGCACACCAGCTTCTGAGTGATGATGATAATGGCTAATAATGGCTGAATTCTCTCCAGAAAGCATTTATGCTTAATAATACCTCCTGATGTCTTACAGCTAAAAATTGCAAAATAAAATAATTTCAAGTCTCATGGAAACAATGAAGAGGAAAGCTGGAATTTGGAGAATTAAGGGCATTTGGGTCTTCTTAAGCCATAGTGCCAAGGAGTGGCAGCCATTTTTAGGAAACTGCATTAACCAGCCCAGTAGTAAAATCTGAAAGAAATGCAGTGAAGAGCCTTTGGGAGCTGTTATCAAATAACCAACTCAGAAAGGGGCATTTCAAGATTGAAATAGAAGGTCTTATCTTTTCAGATTTCTTGATAAAGAGACCTATAATTTAAAAAATTCCAAATTAGCAATATCTATTAAATCTGAATGATGGGTAGAGGTATTTTGCGTAATTTGTCATTTTTTTGTATTTAAAGCATTTCTAAACATGAAAGTAACAAATCTTTTTTTTTGTATTTAAAGCATTTCTAAAGGTGAAAGTAACAAATCTTAAAAAGTAACAATAAAGAAGTTCTTAT
This sequence comes from Arctocebus calabarensis, assembly GCA_963573935.1. Taxonomy (NCBI): domain Eukaryota; kingdom Metazoa; phylum Chordata; class Mammalia; order Primates; family Lorisidae; genus Arctocebus; species Arctocebus calabarensis. Next base: position 47,172 of record CAUYON010064600.1, on the reverse strand, counting down.
TGTAGTGGACAACAAAATATGTTCCGGAGCTAATCTCAATTTTCATGTTTCTCTTGTTTTTTTACAACACTAATCTTCTGGCAACTGAATATGACAGTCTGAATAAAACACATCTGGACACAACAAAACACTTTATCCCAAATTTTCATAAATTTAAGAGGACAAGATAAGGCTTTGGGGTTTTTTACTAATCCTAAAAATTATACCATAGGAAAAACACTAATTAGCTATTTTTATTAAATCTAACAATGCAGACAAAAACTACTTTGACACACTTTGTCAAAACTTGCTTTAAATTATATAAAGCACATATATGGTACCACATACATGTCACATTTCAATAAACTTAATAATGCTAATTGATATATATCCTATACTTTACACCTTTCAGAGAACTTTCAGCTACATATTTTCAGTGAACAGTAGAAAGTATAACTTGCATATTTCATAAGGAAATGATACAAGTGTTAATTCAGCACAAGTCTTCACATGCCAGATGAAAAGGCTACCCTCTGGCATCTTTTCATTTAAAGAAGGCTCTCGTAAGAGTCTTGAAATAACTTGTTGAAACTGCTTACTATGCTAATTATATAAATGATAACTGAATATACGGTAGTGAAATATAATTTATATTTCTCTACAAAGTTTAAATGACAATTTAATGGCCAGCAGTTCTATGCTTTCACAGTTGAACATGTAAATCTTATTCTGAAAACAAATTATTAAAGAACAAGAGGAAGCAAAAGCTAAAGAAGAATATCTGGTTATTATGGAGATTAAAATGTGGTGCCATATTTCAAATACACTTAAATGATATGAAGCTAATTTCTGAACAACTTCTCAAAAAGGTGCAAGCATTTTTTTTTTTACAATCACAGCCCAATAGCCTGGACTCCTGTGATACAGACCTCCTCCACCACCCTCTTCTGACAATCCCTGCAGGCAGCCAACAACTGTCTGTATCTGTGGAATGTGCTCTTTGAACTGTACAAAAGCCTTCAGCTTTTCCTGCATTCTGCAAACAAAAACTGCCAAGTGCAATTATTTTTCTGATTTAACATAATACAAATGTTAGTTCTCCCTGCTCCCTCTCCTTGACTTCCCTAGTACCAGTCATGGCCTATAAAGTGAACATTTATAAATACACACAACAAAGAATCATTTTCCCTAATCAAAACTAAATTTGTACAATATTTGTACAATAGTTTGACTGAACGTAATATAAATTCAATAGGCACCATATTCCCTTTTGTGTATGTGTTTTAAGAATTCTATTTCTATAGATGGATTCAAGAATTGAATGGGATTAGTCCTTTTAATAACACGACTGGGATCTTCAGATTGAAATCTTTCTCAGAAAAAAAAAAAAGACAAATACAATAGTTGTTTATATTCAATTCACTTAACCAAAAAAAAAAAAAAAAAAAAACTCTAAGAGCTAATAAGAATATATCTTTCCAAATGAGAACATCTCCTGATATTTGAAAGAAAATTAAAAGGAAAAGGCAAAGTAAGTCCAAAGGTAGAGTAGCATAGATGTTTAAATTCTCCTATTAGTTAAATGTTAAAATAGTGCATTCTTCTAAGCTAGAGCCAACATAAGCTACTTTTCTCCAACAAGTATGTCCTTGTCATTATGCATACCTGACTATTTCTCATTTGTTAAAAGAAAATATTAAACCCAGTACTGGAAAGTTCGTTCCATTTTTCATGTCCATTAGATGCTTCTAATGGTTACTTTGTACAAATTATTATCGGCAGCTTTACTCTATTTGAAAATATTTGAAGCTTTGTTCCTAAAATTAAAGGAATAAGACAACACCATTTATTCTGCATCCAAGAAATAATTATCAAGTAGAACAAGAAACTATAGGAGACGCTAAGAAAAGGCAAGGCATATTTTTATTCAAAAGAAGCTAATAATCAAGTTGAGAGGAATAAGGCACAAATGCATAAAGCAATTAAAGAATATGAAAAAATGTATATGATACATATGTATTTGACCTTTTTAATTAAAAGGGATTCGTTCTTTCCATGCCCTATTTTCAGTGAAGTTCAGTTTCATGGCTTTTTTTGAGAAGCAGAGGCATCAGGAAGTTACAAAGCAAAGCTAATGTCACGTAGCTTAGAAGCTGGAACATTCTACAGATATGGATTTCTTTTCTCTAACAAATTCTTTATCTTCTATGCCAGTCAAATCACTTCTTATCAGTGATCCCATAAAAGCTTTTCAACTGACTTCATATGGTATTTTATCTTTTTATTGACACATTTATTTATTAAGTATTTATTAAATAATGACTGTGTCAAACAAAGGATAAAGACTCATGCTTTAAAATCAGATGAGAAATTTCAAATTCTGGCTCTGCCACTTAGTAACTGGACCAGTTACTTAACATTTAGAAGTTTCAGATACATCTTCTGCAAAATGTGCACAGGTGACATAATGAAAGCTGTCATCAATAACCTTGAGGGCTCACAGCCTCCCAGAGGAAGCCAGGATTCACCGGGGTCTCGGAAGACAGTTCACTTACCACACAAGCAGGGAACACTTTCCAAACAAAAAGAACACAACACGAGAAGAAACACCGAGAGCACGAAAGCTTTGGGGAATCACTACACAAAGAAAAGTTCTGAAATAGTTTAGGATGCACAAGGTGAGGACAGAGAAGGTTTGATTCATGCTGTACTTTAGGGCTTGATTTTTACATATATTAATTTAAAAGGTAAAGTCTGTCTAAAATGAACAAACGTAATTACCAAGTTTGAAGTTTGGGGGACATCTTGACCTTTCACCCAGACAGCCATTACCCAGTCCTCGAGAAGGAATACCGCGTACAGAGGCCACAAGGCACACACAAACTTGAAAAATCAACTGATGCAATTAGAACAGAGTGGACAGAGTAAGAAAGAAGAGTCAGAAATATATCAGATAGAGAAAGACTATGCTACAGAGGCAAGCACGGTCCAATTTTTGCAGGGATTTGTAAGCCAATCTCAAGAGTTATTTGAATTTTACCTTAAGATTAAAGGAAAAGAACAGCAAAACCTCAAGCAGAAAATAAAAATCACCCATTTTTTTTTTTTTAAAAAGTAACTCTTGCTATCTAGTGACTTAGAGAGGGTAGATCATATAAAGAGTTGAATAAAGCAATTAGGAGATCACTGCAGTTGTCTCAGTGGGAGTTTTAGACTAGGGCAGTGTCGGTGGGCTGTGCTGAGATACACACATTTGGGAAGGTTGAGTCAATGGGAGCAGGAGACATTTGAGAGGGTGGAAGAGAAAAAGGGAGGTGCCTAAGATGCGCTGGTATTCCTGCCACAGGCAACTGAGCATGAAAATGTGTCTTCTATTTACTGAGACAGAAAGTATCACAACAGAAGCACACTTTGATAGGTGAGGCAGAGGCCGGCAAGAGCTGGAGATTGCACATGCATTTAGAAGGAGTCCTATGGGACATTTAAATAGAAATACACATATCAAGGATGCAGCTGAAAACGCAGAATCTCAAACTCAAAGAAGAAATATGAGCTTCAGATAGACAGAAAAGTGGGAGCACCAGTACTAACAATGGTAAGTGTTAATCTAGAGATTTAAGCTTTGAGATAAGTAGGCTCATCTAGAATAATGTATAAAGGGAAAAGAATAGAGCCAGAACACAGGAAAAGAACTCAATTTATGATATGGGCAAAGAAATGGCTCACAAAGTTTAACGTAGAATAAGAGAGAGAACCGGACATGAGAACATGTGGGGAAAAGAGGACGCAAACACTCAAGGGAAGAAAGTGATTGAAAACTGTCCTTTAGACTTACCAACAGTAACATCGTTGCAAGACTCATGGTGAACCATAGCAGTCTAAATACATGCAGCTATGTTCACTCCTGTCCAAGTGCCAACATAAGAACAATAAAAAGTTAAAAGTGCTGAGCCCATGACAAAGATTACAGCAGAAAAGGCAAAATTCATTAAGACTCTCCACCATATCTCTGTATGTAAGACATGGTCCACTAAAGATCCTTAAAGAATAATGTTCAAAAAAATCAGTCAGTACTTCATGCAATCTTCATCTTGAAGGAAATCAGACTAGTCTCAGGGTCAAGAATGGAGAGAATAAAAATGAACGGTAGTCATAGTCCAGGAAAAAAAATGATCCAAATTGCTGACAGACTCCTTGTTTCTGCTGGAACGGAATCGCACGAGTGAACGTTAGATTACTTTTTCAAAGACAGATGAGAACCCACTATAGTTTCTCCATGGTTTTCTGGTTTGCTCTTTTTTGGTAACGCTTGGAATTATTTAGGCTTACAAAAATCATTTCTTTCAAGTATAGCCTTAAAAGATATGAACAATTGGTTGCGGCGCCTATGGCTCAAAGAAGTAGGGCACCGCCCCGTATGTTGGAGGTGGTGGGTTCAAATCCAGCCCTGGGCAAAAAAAAAAAAGAACAATTTCATCATCATCAAATCTTCATATTCTATTCACATACTCTTCCAAAAGATCACATTTTAAGACAAAAGGATTAATATTTGTCTTACAGTGCATAGAAACAATCTGCTTTTCTTTAAAAAGAATGTTTATTTAATGCAAACTGCGTGTCTGCGCCAATCTATGAATTAGGAAAACATGGTTGAACAAAGCATGTAGCAGTTTAAAAAATAATGAATGGAAGTGATCAGAGTGAGAAATAAGATGGTGTCTTATGATATTTAAAATCCAGAGGAAAACAAGAACTCTGTTTACAGGTAAGTACTTGGATGTAAACTTCATAAACAATAGAATTCATCTTTATAATGAAACTGGAGGAATTATATTTCTTAAGCTGCTTCAATTCATGATCTATATAGATGTACATTCAAACAAAGGTAGATTTAAAATAATAAAAACTGACAAACTTAATCTCAGGTCAATTTAATCATAAGAAAATATAATAAACAGAAATATAATAGAAATGTTATTCTAAAACTACTAATTAACCCAAACTGTCTTTTGAATAAGCCTTCTAATAACTGGTAAAGAAGTTGGTAATAATTAATTACGCAGTTAAAATCTGCCTACACAATTTCACTCTGAAAAGTCTACGTGGAGCCTGCCGTGGTGGCATGGACCATATTTCCCAGCTACTCAAGAGGTTGAGTCAGGAGGGTTCCCTAAGACCAAGAGTACAAGGCCAGCCTGAGAAGCAAAGCAAGACTCTGTCTCTTAAAAATAAAATAAAATAATATATATATATATATATATATGATACCTATTTCAATATCATAGAATTTTGACTTAAAATTTAATTTGATTCAAAATACATTTGTTTGTGGAGATGGGAATGTCTTAATATCCATAGTGAAAAAGAGAGAAGATATTGTGTATCACAATATGCATTTCTCATCTGAACAGAGAAACTAGGGGTTGACTAGATCAAGATTAATTAAGAATCCTGGGGGAAAAATGGCAGTAAGAGAAAATGGAAATTATAAAAAAGGAAATGCTAACAAGTAAACTAATTATATTTCTTTCTTTGAGACAAAAGCTGACCTACGTTTCTAATACTGTCAAATTTAAGAACCTAGATTAAAGGTCTTGCTTTAGTCATTCTACCAATACTGACTCTGTTATTGTTGCTAATACACAAGGTAAATCACTTTTTAAAACTTTATCAAGTAAAAATATAAAATAAAAGCATATGAAATTTTCATAACACTCAAAAGACAGCAAACGAAACAAATAGTGATTCACATCATCACTTTGCTTAGGATCAAACCTTCCATGTCACAAAATGGGACATCTACTAATCTAATTATATGAACTTTCCAAAGTGTTCAGTGTGTCATGTTACTGGATGATCAAAAATCAAAATAAATGATTATGTTATATAGGACAAAAGAGAATTCTAGTAAAAAAGAGACTTCAAAGACTTACAGATGTTACTTTGAGAAGATTATTGGAGAATTCACATGAGTGGTAATGGACACCGGACTGAGCATTTCACAGTAGTAAAGTGAATAATGCAATGCAATGTTTATTGTTAGGGAAACTAAAAACAACAGCAGCTTTATTTAATCTATGAGCCAGGAGCTGTGAAGGATGTTTTATCTCTGTTCACTACATTTCCCCCAAAATCCTATGTTATGAAGCTTTGTATAATGCCTTTTAAGAAAGAAATATTACACCCTACACATCATGTTCATGATTTAAAATAAAACCAAATATCACATAAGGACATAACCTGAATAGAGTTTAGCAATATATATAAAATATAAAATAGTGTGGTGTGAGGAGGGAGGGATTGGGGAGATGTTGGTCAAAAGACACGTAATTTCAGACAGACAGAAGGAATTAGTTCAAGGATCTACTGGACATCAGAGTAACTACAGTTAATAACATCATAGTGTACTTGAAATGATGCTATGGACTGAAACAATGCTATAGAGTTTAAGTGTTCTGACCACGAAAATAATGGTAAGTATGTGAGGTAACGCATATATTAAACAGCTGGAGTTAGTCATTCCACAAAGTATTCAAATACCAAAACATCATGTTGTACAACCACAACTATATACATTTTTGCTCATCAATTAAAAAAAGAAACAAAGGAAACAAAAGATGTGGTACTCTAAAATTCACATATCCTAACTCAATTTTTTATAATCTTAGATAAACAATGATGTATGTAAAAATATATGTGCATATATATTCATTGCAGGATTATTTGGAATAGCAAAATATAAAAAATAATCAAATTGCCTATCTCCCAAGGAAGGGATTTAAAAATCACCATGCTTTGTTGGAACCATGAAATGTTATGCAGCAGTTACAAACTAATGAATAATTACCCACCCAAGTGCTACAAAATGAAAGAAAAAAATAATCTAAGGTGCTAGAAAAGTGTGGAATAATTTGAATTCTTAGATGCTGAAGGTATTAGAGTAAATTGGGACAAGTAGTCTAGAATACTGCTTGGCAGGGTCTACAATGTTGACCCCATGATACAGATAACCTGAAATACGGACCACTAAACTCACACTATATCACTACCCTGTGATAGAAAAATTCTACCCCAAGCTATACAGATACACGTAAAAGACATGTTCCTCAAAGCGGTGGTACTCCTAATATCCAAAAAAAGGGGAAAACAACTGAAATGCCATAAAACAAAACAAATATAAATAAATGGTGGTATATTCATGGCATGGAAGGGATGCACCATAAGGACGAGGAAACTCATAACCCTAAGACTGAGAAAAAGAAGCCAGACACAAAAGGATAAATGAAATGATTCCTTTTATACAAAGTTCAAAAATAGAAAATAAAACTTATCTATGTTGTTAAAGGATGGACTGTGCTTACCCTGGGATGGGAGGTGGAGGACAGTAACTAAATGTTGGCTAAAAGATGGGGAACGTCTAGATTACTGATAAATGTGGCTACTTCTTCATCTGAGTATTGATTACACAGGTGTGTTCATTCTGTGATAGATCATCAAGATGTACATTTATGTTTTGTGTAGTTTTCTATATGTAAGTTATAATTAAATAAACATATACTTAAAAAAAAAACAAAAAAAAACTAAGAAATCAGACCTGTGTGTATAAACGTGGATAAATTCCCTGAATGAAATTTTGAAAGAAAAAAATTTCAGAGGGGCAAATTTGGTATGATGCCAGTTGTACAAGTTTTTAAATTTCACAAAAGGGTAAGAAGATAGATTAATATTAGCTGGATATAGTCAATAATTCTAGAGGATAAAGGAAGAAGATGAGAGTACATAGTCTTTACTTTATATGTGGCATTTTATTTCTCATAAATAGTAAGATCTGGCCAGTTAGGATGGCTTGTGCCTGCAATACTAGAACTCTGATAATCGGAAGTAGGAGGATTGCTTGAGCTCAGGATTTCCTGACCAGTCTGAGCAAAAGCAAGACCCCCATCTTTACTAAAAATAGAGGTTTCATGGGACATGCCTGTAGTCTAGCGATTCAGGAGGCTAAAGCAAGATCTTTGAGCTGCCATGACACTCTCGCCCAGGCATCAGAGCAAGGCTCTGTCTCAAGGGAAAAAAAAAAAAATGTGAGATCTGAATCAAAAACTGAAGAAATAAAACAAAATGTTAACATATGTCAAATTTGGATGTATGAGTGCCTATTACATCACCATCTGTATGTTTAGAATATTTTAAAATACAAATCTTATAGAAAGCTATCACTTTGGATTCTAGAGTGAGGTGAATCTTTAAACATTCTCAACCAATTTCCCCAGATCAGCAGATTAACAAATGCTTTTTTATAGCTTTGGTTGCTGAGTATTTATTTTAGGTAAAAAATTTAGGTCTTCATTTATTTAATGCCTTTTGGACAAAACTGAAATATACGCCACATGTAGGAAAAATGGTACTTTCTTATATGCAAACCAAAAATTGGGGGCTTTTCTTTTTGACTTCTACAATAATAAAAACCATTAAACATTTAAGAGAGTTATTGGAAAGGATCATTAGGGTATATATGTGGAGAACATAAACTTTCAAATTATTCTATATAATCTAACATTCTTATTGTTCCTCTATGATGTACCCTATGGCTACTATAAAAATAGGCAATGATGGTTGTGTGGATAGAACTGTCAACTTCACAAAATTAGATCATAGATGCATCTACTCAAAAAGAATTATTCATTTCAGGAATACTCAGGGCCTTGTCCCAGATAACACTTTACATCATGAACTTAGAAGTGGATTCAGGTAGTTACTAACTGATCCTTCAAATCAATTTGGAGTTTACCATCCATTGTGTATATAACAAGAAGTTCTGTCTTTACCATCTTATCTTTAAAACTCAAAGAGACATAGAGACATAGAGAAAAACACAAGTTTTACCTATTGTGCCTTTAAAAATGTAATAATAATCACTTAAAACCAAGAATTCAGGCTTTTGTGATAAATACTTAGTTTGATGGATTTTATCCTTGCTTCTTTGTTCCAACCGGTGTCTGAGAGCAGCCAGTCAGTTAAGGTGTGAGGTACTGTTAAGCAGTGACAAGACACAAATTCAGATAAGATATTTACACAAGATATACAGGCTACTTTCTGATGGTATTAACAACTGCTTTAGCTAGAAAGCCCATTATCAGAGAACATGGAGTATTATACCTCATTTTGTTGAATTACTATTCTACAAAAATCCAAATCAGTTAAGAAGACACTCAGCTGTACAAACCTCACCAAAAACCTGATGCCTTGCTACTTAGTGAAAACTAAATCACACGAACATCAATTTTTCAGAAAGATTCAACTTCTCTCTTGGAGTTCTTCTCTTGTCAAAGCCGACCCTTATCTTTTCAGACACTTAATGAATAATCTTGTTTCTCATACTCCCACACATCTTCTCAAGTTGACCAATGAACTTTTTGAACTCTAATCAAGGTGCAGAAATATATCATTCTCTAAATTACACGCTGAAGATAAAAAGCCTATATTGACCACTGAAAATATGTAAAAGAAACATAAATATCCATCATATCTTCATTTATGGATTGATAAACATTTCAGGTATATAAAGTTACCAGGACACAAAAACATAATACCTTTTAAAATATTTCCACGTGTTGATAGAATCCATATTTCCCAAATTCCAGAGCTACATTCTTTCGTAAACATTCTCTCCTTCAGAAATTAACAAAGTAAAAATGGCTACATAAAACGCTGTACATTTCAGTGTCTATATTGAGCAAGAGAGACACATATATTTGTGTGTGTATAAACACACATAGCCATATACACTTACATGCACATTTATTTCGTAGTTAATTTTATTTTTTAATTTATTTTTCTGAAATATTAAGGGTACGTGTGATTTGTAACACACATCCTTATATACATAGAGAGTAAAAGACAGAGAAGAGAGTACTACCATTAACTAAGTGCCAGCTATGTGTCAGGTATTTTTCATATTTGACCATTTAACCTTTATATTACCCTACAAGGATATCATTATTCCTGCTTTTTTTTCACACATAAAACTTAACCCAAAAGAATATAAACTCTAAGTGGCAGAGCAAACATTTGAACCTAGGTCTGTCAAATGCAAAAATGGGGATCTTTTCCCCACAGTATGCTTAAAATAAGTTTCAGAAAGACTATAAGCATTGCTTTATGCCTCCTTAACATAGAAAAAAAAAATCATTCTGGCACTAGGAAGAAACATAGCTGGTTTTTAAAACAAAATCTGATTTTATTCCCAAAATTTCAATATGGCAAAGGAAAAGTTGCTACAAAGATAATTCTTAGTTGAATATGTTCAAAATGTAATTCCTTGGTAATCTGGGCTTTGGCCAAGACAAATCAAAATCATAGATATTTTATAAATGCCAAGTTTTCAGAGAAACAAAAAAAATAAATGCAATAGCAACAGATGCATTCTCCCTAGACATTTGTGTTGAGCCTAGCTATATTCGGAGCTTGAAGAAAAGGGGGGAGGGTTATATTTCATTTTTATGAATAATAAATTCTTGGTCTCTCTTGATGTTAATCAACTAAATATTATAAGATAATGCTCACTCCTTGAAAATTAAACTGAAAAAGAAGAAAAAGTAAAGAAGAAAAAAGTAAGGCAGGTAAGGAGAAGAAAAGAAAGAAAAAGAAAAAAGGGACTATAAGAGAGCCCATACCATATTTTTTTAATTAAAAATATAATTACATTCAAAATTTGTCTTCAAAGAAGGAAAACAAAAGCATCTATCTTTTGTATTTTCTCTACGTTATATTAACATGAAACTAACAAAATAAAGTCCCACTGTAATGAAAAATTAAGTATTTCTGAGGATGACAGGCAACTTCATAAAAGCATATTAAAATTTAAAAAGAAATCATGAACAATTCAATAAAGGTGAGAAGTTCATGACATAGAATGAATATTCTTTTTCCTTTTCTTGAGACAGAGCCTCAAGCTGTCACCCTGGGTAGAGTGCCATGGTATCACAGCTCCCGGCAACCTCCAATTCCTGGGTTCAAGCGAGGTTCCTGCCTCTGCCTCCCAAGTAGCTGGGACTACAGGCGTTCACCACAACGCCCGGCCATTTTTTGGTTGCAGCCGTCATTGTTGTTTGGTGGGCCCAGGCTGGATTCAAACCTGCCAGCTCAGGTGTATGTGGCTGGCGCCTTAACCCATTGAGCCACAGGCGCCAAGCCTAGAATGAATATTCTTATATGTAATGTAACACATGTCTCCTTTTTAATTTGCAACTGAAATTTCTATCTTAAAATAAAGATAAGTTTATGCTAGGTAAATAAATTATCCTAAAAAGTTACTAAATAAACACAAACATGGATATTAGCAATTTCCTAAAATAAAATACACTACTTTAGAGTGTCACAGTCCATTGATTTTAAAATTCTACCTTTTTTGAATATTCAGTGTTGACATACCAAATTTGAAATTATATCTTTTTCTCAGATTTCCACTTAACTGAGTCATTGAGATTGCCTTTTTAATTCTTTTTACTATGAATTATATTAGATATGTAAAGAAGAATCTAAAACAAAAACAATAGCTCACTTTTTGTTTTCATCTTTTTAATTAAAAGACTTCATTTTTTAGAGCACTTTTAGATTCACAGGAAAACTGAGCAGAAAGTAGAGTTCCCAAATATACCTCTACCCATCCCCAACACACACAGTTTCCTCTGTTAACATTTTGAACGTTTTTATTATTAACATTTTACATTCGTGAGGTATATTGCTACAAATGATGAATCCATATCGATATATTATCATTAACTACATCCCTAGTTTTCTTACACTTTTATGTTTTTTGACAAATACATAATAGTGGCATGTATCCAGAGCTAAAGTATCAAACAGAATGGTTTCACTACCCTAAAAACCCTCTGATTTCATCTCTCCCTCTCCTAGGACCCCAGGCAATCACTAATTGTTTTTCCAGAATGTCATATATAAACATACCTTGGAGATTTTGAGGACTTGGTTCTAGATAAAGTGAATACCTCAATAGACCAAATCACACAAACTTTTTCATTTTCCAGTGTATGTAAGTTATGTGTACACTGTAGTTTATTAACCGTGCAATAGCATTATGTCTAATAAAAGTATATACCTTAATTTAAAAACATGGTAATGATCATCTGAGCATTCAGCAAATCATAATCTTTTTTGCTGCTGGAGGGTTTTACCTTGATTTTGATAGCTGCTGAAAAACCAGGGTATGATTACTGAAAGTTGGGGTGGCTGTGGCAATTTCTTTAAATAACACAACGATGAAGTCTGCCATATTGATTGAGTCTTCCTTTCACAAAAGATTTCTCTGTAACATGCAGAGTTGTTTGATAGCATTTTATACATGGTAGAACTTCCTTCAAAATTGTAGTCACACCTCTCCAACCTTGTTGCTGCTTTATCAACTAAGTTTATGTAATAATCTACATCTTTTATTGTCATGTCAACAATGTTCACAGCATCTTCCCCAGGAATAGATTCCAGCTTGCCTCAGCAGAGGTGACCTGTAGTTATTACTCTTCTCTCTCTCTCAGCTTGGCTCCCAATCTTTAGCTCTATCCTTCCCTCTGGATGGGAGCTTCTGTAGGAGGCTGGTTCTAGTCGGCCATCTTGCCCCTCTCTGTCCCAGGAATAGATTCCATCTCAAGAAACTCTTTTCTGTGTTCATTCATGAGAAGCAATTCATCCATTAAAGTTGTATCCTGAGATTGAGAAATTCAATCACATTTCCACTTCTAGTTCTATTGCTATTTTTGCTATTTCTGTGGTTCCCTTCATTTTTGAAATCTTAAACCTCTCAAAGCTTTCCATGACGGTGGGAAATGAATTTCTTCCAACTCTTAACAATATTGACATTTTGTTGAATAGTAGTGGTGACTATAGAGGGAGCCATGAGCCAGACGACCTCTGAGCAAGATGATTTGCAGGTGGTGGGAGGACCCTTGAGCAATTCGTCCGCAGGTGTTCTTGCAGAGAAAGAGCCCCTCACCTGTCTTGTGCTATCTCAATAAAAGGCTACTGTGGAGGTTGCTCAGGGCTACACTGCAATCAAGGTTAGCCCACCTCCTACAAGCTTGTACTTCTAATATGCTGTGATCCTGCAGTTCCTTCCTGTGGTGATCTGCACCAGGGCCATGAGGCTGCAACATCTGGCATATCCGGCAGAATCCAGCAGGATCCAGCATGACACAACAGGACACCAGAGATGTGGATTGAAGGGGAAAGTGACACTAGGAAATAAGTGAGGCCTTCGGCAGACAGTGGGAGGAAGTCCAAAGGGAAATTCTGCTCAGGGCAAGTGGGACCTTTGGCCAATGTAGAATCTAGGAAACTGCTGGAAATAAGTAAGATCTTTGATAAACAAACAAAGACATTTAGAGAAAACAATGGGTAACTTCCTGTTTGGGGACTTGCAAGAATTAGAAACTGAGGAAGAAGACCACGTTCAAGCAGAATTTGAAAGAGAGCAGAATAGTGAGGTTCAGTGGTAATCTGGACCAAGGAGAACTGGGAATCGAGAGTATATGATACAGACACAAATAAGAAATTACCTCTGTGGCCATTATGGCCACTCAGATCAAACAATTGGAAGACCGGGTAAATAATCTCACCATCAGAAATGCCAACTTAGAGCACCCAATATTGCTCTCAGTGCCTCCCCATGTAAATGAACTGCCTGTGACTTTTGTTATAAAGGCTGTGTTAGAAGGGCGTAAAACTGGTGACTTTAAGTGGGAAGACACTTTGAGGCTTTTCTGGTTATGGTCACTGATATTCCTCCCGATCCTCAACACCCTCAAGGGGGCCAATGTTTTGATCACCATATGATCACCTTTGCAGTTCTGAAAGATTTGTAACAGGCTGTAGCACAGTATGGTATGCAATCCCCGTTTTCTAGAGGTCTGTTACTGGAGCTTGCACAAGAGCAATGGCTCATTTCTTATGACTGGAACATGATAGCCAGAACTGTTATTGAGTCTGGACAGTTCAAAACCTGGTAGAAAGAGGAGGCTGACATGATGAGTTGCCAAAACCAATAGAGAGGAGTCCCTGTAACATCAGAACAGCTCATTGGGTCTGGTGAGTGGCTGGGGATTCCCAATCAACTTCAGTATGATGACATAGCTGTAGTCCAGACAAGGCTGTGTTGTCTCAGGGCCTGGGAAGAGGTTCAGGCTTCTAGAGAATATCTCTAAATCTTTTATTAAGATAATCCAGTCAGAGAATGAACCTTATACTGACTTTCTAGCCCAATTAAAAACTATAGTTGATAAGGCCATTGCCCAGCCAGAGCTCAGAGACACACTTTTCCAAACTTTAGCATCTGAGAATGCTAACTCTGAGTGTCAAAAGGCCTTGTGACCCTTGAGAGCACAAAATGCTCCCTTAGAGGAGTATATATGGCCATGTGCTGATGTAGGAATGGAATCCCACAGGCTAATTTGCTTGCTGCCATTTTAAAAGAAGGGGTAAGTCCGTACCATCCTAGAAGTCATCATTGTGGAAAATTGGGACATAGGAGAAAAGAGTGTTGGAAAGGGAAGATCTATAGAAAAAACAATGACCAAAAGACTTATAGCAAATGGAAACCCCCTGGGTTGTGTCCCAGGTGTAAGAAAGCACCCCATTGGTCAAGTGAGTGCCACTCTCAGTTCCATAAAAAAGGAACACCTTTATCTCAGGTAAACCAGTAGGCGGGCCCAGCCCAGGGCCTCAGGCAAAGAATACAGGTCTGAGAATGTACTCATTCACCAGCAACTTCACTATGTTCAGTCTCTTTACATGGCACCTCAGGCAGTGTTGTTCTGAACTTACAGGCATATGATAATGTCCTTTTTCTTCCCAGCATGGAAGCAAAAGAATTGAAAACAGGAGTGTGTGGTCCTCTGTCCCCAGGTACTGTTGGGTTATTGCTCGGTAAAAGTGAATTAGAATCTCAGGGAATGTTCGTCCACACAGTGTTATTGATGGTAATTACTTAGGGGAAATACAGATTATGACCTTGGTAAACCAACCAACTCAAATTTTGGCCAGACAAAAGATCACTCAATTGCTACTCTTGCCATGCATTAAGTTAGAAGTACTAGGGGAAAACATACTGGTGAGCCTAGTAACACAAGCCATATTTTCTGGCAAACGTTTGTTGATAAGAGTAGGCCTCAATTGACTCTTACTCTGAAGGATAAAATCTTTACTGCTTGTTAGACACGGAGAAGTTTTGGTTATGGCTCTAAATCCGTGGCCCAGGAAAAGGGCAAAACAGCTTGTTAATATTACTTGTGTTAGCGTTGGAACTCTAGAGTCAATCTTTCAGAGTATTTTGCCTTTGACTTGCTTGGGGCCAGATAAGCAGAATGCTCAAATCCAGCCATATATAGCCAACGCTGCTGTTAACATATGAGGTCATGATTTGCTCCAGCAATGGAATGCTATGATAACCATACCATCCCCTCATGTTAATTCCTTGCAAATGTCAAATTTAGCATAGAGGCCACTGCCCTGAAATATATTCTCAGGTCATCCTGGAAGAGTAGTAATCCAATGTGGGTGGAGCAGTGGCCATTAACTATGGAACAACTGAATGCTTTATAATTGGTAGTACAGGAACAATTGGAGCAAGGGCATATGGAGCCTTTTACCAGCCCTTGGAATTCTCCTGTGATTAAAAAAAAAAAATCAGGCAACTGGAGAATGCTTACTGACCTTTGCAAAGTTAAAAAAACTATTATACTCATGGGGCCCCTGCAATTAGGACTTCCTTTACCCACTATGATTCCTTCCAAATGGTATTTGTATATTATTAACTTAAAGGATTGTTTTTTTACCATATACCTGCACCCTGAAGACCGACTACATTTTATTTTTTCTGTTTCTATCTATAATCAGCAGAAGCTTCCTAAGCGTTACCACTGGAAGGTTCTGCCACAAGGTATGTTGAATAGTCCTACACTGTGTCAACAGTTTGTTGATCAACCATTATAGATTCTTAGAGATATTCTATGCCAACCTTTCTCCAGGTCATTCAACATTCAACATCTCATGCTTTCTCTCATTTCTCTTGGGCTAGCACTTTACCAGGAGAAAGGACTCACCAGGTCATTCAACATTTGTTAGAGCACTTTAATATTATGCTCCCTAAATCTATTAAAACTGATAATGCACTTTCTTATTCTACTCACAAGTTAAATACCTTTCTATCTTTTTGGAATAGTTATCAGTTATCTCATGGTATTCCTTATAATTTTCAAGGATAAGCCATTATTGAGCAACACCATAAAACATTGAAAGATATGTTAGATAAACAGAGAGGGGGAGAGGGTATCCTTCCCTTGAATAACAGTACTAAGTACATGCTCACTAGAGCCCTTTTTACTCTCAATTTTCTGAACCTCAGCAATGATGGAAAGACACCTACAGAATGTCATAGGACATCTCTCATTCATTTCACCATCCTCTCCAATACAACAACCTATTTTTTATAGAAAACCTGACATGTCAGAGTGGAAGCCTGGTTGTGTACTGCATGGGGGTCGAGGTTTTACCCATATTATTACAGAAAATCAAGAGAAGCAGTGTTTACCAGCCTGCTGGATTAAGCCTTAACTTGAGCAGGAAACCTTGCCAGTGCCAAATTTGTTTCATTAACTTTTCTTTTATTCACAGGACCCTTATTTTTGGAGCCTAGGTAATTTCATAAAGAGAAATCCTGGATCAATCTCCTCTTTGGTAACTCTCGCCGCCTCCCCCATATCATTGTCCATCATCAGCAGAAAGCAGTTAAGAGAGGTTAGCGTCCTGTTTCCCTAAGAGGGAAACTGTTCCTCTTTCTATGCAGAGAGGGAAGAATGATACAGGATTTAATTATTTGGGGCTGAATAACAAGCCCCAGGTAAGTTTAGTATGCATCTTCTAAACCTTAGAAGGTTATGACAACAAACACCTCAAACAACAGGTTTGGGGGTAATGGTTATACTGGTATTGGCCAAGGTAAGAGAATTTCACATGTTGGATTTATATGTTTCAGTTGGGCACCTAATCTTTACTTAAAGTTAAACAGCTCCTTGGAAAGGATCTGAGTTCAGTACAGCCCTTTCTCCACCTAACATAACTTCAAGTGGTGATTAATATTTCCCATGGAAGTGTCATGGGCCCTATAGGTCAGCCCGTAGCACGTAGTTGAGTGGTGATTAGCATAAAGGGGACATGTTTTCCCCTATGCCTAGTTTTGCTAAAATAGTTCCCCTTATACCCGGATTAGTTCCGTTGATGTAATTCTGTTATACGTATATGCCCTTTTGTTTCTTTTACTTAGCAGGAAGGACAGCTCCTCGAAGAGAACAGATGAAATAACCAATGACAGATTTTCTCCCTTGCCTATCCAGCAATGCCTTTAATACACTAGAGGGGAGAAATGTAGAGGATGCCAGGAGCCAGGTGACCTCTGAGCAAGAAGATTTGCAGCTGAGGGGGGACTCTCAGACAATTCGTCCACAGGTGTTCTGCGCAGAGAAAGAGCCCAAGCCCAGGGGGATCTTTTGGCAAACAGTCATTGTCTTATACTCCCCTCACCTGTCCTATACTGTCTCAATAAAAGGCTACTGGTTAGGTTGCTCGGGGACTACCCTGCAACCAAGGTTAGCCTACCTCCTGCAAGCTTGTACCTCTAATCTGCCTCACACCTGGTTCCTTGCTACAGCAATTGAGACCAGGGCCATAGGGGCTGCGACATGTGACAAAGTTCCAGTTCTGGTTCCAGTTGTCTGGTTCCAGTTCTAAGTGGAAAATATTTCAGTTTTACTCCATTCAGTAAAATATTAGCTGTGGTTTGTCATAGATGGCTTCGATCAGTTTAAGAAATGTGCCACCTATGCCTATACTCTTGGTTCTAATTAGAAAAACATGCTAGATTTTATCAAATGGACTTGCATATGTTAAACCAGCCTTGCATTCCTGGGATGAAACTTACTTTTCATGATGTATGCCTTTTTTGATGAGAAGCTGTAGTCTATTGGCTAGGATTTTGTTGAGAATTTTTGTACCTATATTCATAAGTGAAATTGGTCTGAAGTTTTCCTTTTTAGTTGGGTCTTTTCCTGGTTTTGGCATCAGGGTAATGTTTGCTTCATAGAATATGTTCCGGAGATTCCTTCCTCATCAATGCTTTGGAATAATTTCTGCAGTATGGGAATAAGCTCCTCTTTGAAGGTCTGATAGAATTCTAGTGTGAAGCCATCCAGACTAGGGCATTTTTTTTGTTGAGAGATGTTTTATTGTTTCCTTGATCTCAGTGCTTGAAATTGGTTTGTTCAGATCTATTTCTTCTTGGCTAAGTCTAGGGAGAGGGTGTGATTCCAAATATTAATCCACTTCCTTCACATTGTCAAGTTTCTAAGCATAGAGTTTTTTTGTATTCAGAGATAATCTCTTGTATGTCTGTGGATCATATTTCCCCTTTATCATTTCTGATTGAGGTTACTAGAGATTTTACTTTATTTTTAATTAGTCTAGCCAAAGGTTTTATCTATTTATTTTTTCAAAAAAACAACTCCTTGTTTTGTTAATGTTCTGGATGATTCTTTTGTTTTCAATTTCATTAATCTCTGGTTTAATTTTGGATATTTCTTTTCTTCTGCTAGGTTTAAGCTTAGATTGTTCTTCTTTTTCCAATTCCATAAGATGGTTTGTGAGTTTGTTGATGCGCTCTCTTTCTATTTTTCAGATTTAGGCATCTAAATTTTCCTCTTAGGACTGCTTTTGCTATATCCCACAGGGTTTGATAGCTTGTGACCACCTTCCACAAAACACAAATGTTCTTAATGACAACCAAAATTGTAAATCCTTTTCAGAAGGGTTTCAATTTGCTGTGCTAAGATTCATCAGAGGAAGCACTATCTATCGCAGTTCTAGCCTTATAAAATGTAATTAGATTTTAAAGCCAAAATCATTCCTTATCCCATGAAGTGTAGAATGAATATTATGTTAGCAGGCATGAAAATATTAATGTCCTTGTACATCTCATCAGAGTTCTTGGGTTACTATGTACATTGTCAATGAACATTAATATTGAAAGAAATTTTTTTTTGAGCAGGTCTCAATAGTGGGCTTAAAATATTCAGTAAGCCATGTGGTAACTGATGCAGTGTCATCGGCTTCGTTTTAGCATTTATGGAGTAAGAATGGAGTAAATTTAGCATAACTCTTTTGGGTCCTCCAATTTTTTGAAAGGTAAATTAACATTGGCTGCAACTGAAAGTTGTCAGCTGTAATAGCCCATAACAACATTAGTCTGTCCTTTGAAAGTTTGAAGCCAGACGTTGACTTCTCCTCTCTCGCTTAGGAAAGTCTTAGATAGCATCTTCTCTCAGTAGAAGGCTGTTTCATCTACACTTAAAAATCTGTTGTTTATTGTGGTCACCTTTATCAGTGATGTTAACTACATATTTTGAATAAGCAGCTGTACCTTCTAATCACTTGCTGCTTTACTTTGCAATTTTATATTAGGAAGATGGAGCTTTCCTTAAAACTCATGAACCAATCTCTGCTAGCTTTTAATTTTTCATCTCTAGCTTCCTCACCTCTCTCTGTCTCTTTCAATAAAATTGAAGAGAGTTAGAGCCTTGCTCTGAATTAGGCTTTGGCTTAAGGGAATGTTGTGACTGGTTTGACTTTCTATCCAGACCATTTAAGCTTTCTTTTATCAATAATAAGACTTTCAACTTTCTTGTCATCCATATATGTTCACTAGAATAGCTTTTATTAGGCATTAAGTATAAAATGGCCAGTTTTGGTACAAAAGTTTAGTTTTTTATTCCATGTATCTCAAAGAAGCAGCAGTACGGTTAATTAAAATACATGTAATTTCCTTCAATAACTTTTCCTTGCATTAACAACTTAGGCTTTTTGGCACAAGAAGTCTAATTTTGGCCTATTATGGCTTTCCACATGCCTTCTTTACAAACCTGAATCATTTCCAGCTTTTGATTTAAAGTGCGAGACATGTGATCCTTCTTTTCATTTAAACACTTAAAGGCCAATGTAGGGTTATGAATTGGCCTAATTTTAATATTGTTGTGTCTCAGGGAATAGGAAGGCCTAAAGAGAGAGAGAGAGACTGGAGAATGGCTGGTCGGTGGGGTAATCAGAACATACACAACATTTATCAATTAAGTTTGCTATCTTTTATGGGCATGGTTCATGGCAACGCCAAACTGAAATAACATCAAAGATCACTGATCACAGATCAATAGAACAAATATAATGATAAAAAAGTTTGAAATATTGCCAAAATTATCATAACATGACACAGAGATCCAAAGTATGTGCATGCTCTTGAACAAATAGTGTTAATAAAATAGCTTGATTCGGTTTTTCCATAAATCTTCAGTTTGTAAGAAATGCATTATCTGTGAAGCACAATAGAGTTAAGTGTGATAAAAGGAGGCATGCCTATAGTTGGAATTGAACAGTATATAGCCTTTTTATATTATTTCACTCATTTAGTGATATGCATGCATTTAACATTCCTCCATGTCTTTTTAAGCGTGATAGTTCATTTCTTTTTATTACTTAATAATATTCCATTGTCTGGTTCTATGACAGTTTATCCCTTCACCTCTGGAAAGACAATTGGGTTGCTTAACTAAATTAAACTGTTAAAGCTGCTATATATATATTCTTGTGCAAAGTTTTTGTGTGGACTTAAGTTTCAACTCATTTAGGTAAATATTTTGGAGTACTAGTACAGAATGTTAAGACTATTTGGATTTGTGAGAAACTGCCAAACTGTCTTCAAAATGGGTGTATATCTTTTCATTCAGCTGACAAAGAATGATTCTCTTCATTGTTCTGTATCCTTGCCACCCATTGGTGTTATCAGTGTTTGAGATTTTAGCCATTCTAAAAGATCTATGGTGGTACCTCTTTGTTTTGATTTGCATCAAGTTGGGGAGTACCAGTCTTCTGACTTTTTTCTTCTTCCATATTGTTGGCTGATCTGGGTCTTTTGCCATACCCTACAATCAGTGTCAATATTCACAAAATAAATTGCTGGGATTTGACTTAAATTGTGTTGAATCTACATATCAAGTTAGGAAGAACTTAACATCTTAAAAATATTGAGTTCATCTATCTATAGATAGGGAATAACTCTCCATTTATTCAGAGAGTTGATTTTTCTTTATTCTAATATAGATTTTGTACATATTTTGTCAGTTTATACTAAGTTTTCTCTTTGGGATACTAACATAGATTTCAAAGTTATATATAGCTGGTATAGAGGAAAGCAATTGCCTTTAACCTTGTGTTCTGCAAACTTGTGGAAGGTTAATCAGTTATTAGTTTCAGGAGTATATGTTACTATTGTTGATTACCTGGGATTTTCCATATATACAACAATATCAAATCTGTGAACTGACAGTTTTATTTCTTCCTTACCAACCTAAACATTTTTCCTCTCTCTCTCTTTTTTTTTTTTTTTGTCTTCTCATCTTAGCTGGGCCTTACAGTATAATGTTGATTAGAGGAAACATCCTTGCCTTTTTCCTGAACTAAGCAGAAAAGAATCTAGTTTCTCATCAATGCTTTTTCATAAAGGAAACATCCATGATGCAGCTGCCTCGAGGTAAACACACAGAATGTTTCCAACATTTCAGAAGTTCCTAGAACTGCCACCTCAATTTCTAACTACAATTTAATGATTTTCCAAATTTTGATATTATTACTTGTTTCATCCACAAACACTACAGATTAGTTTGGGGACATCATATAAAACACATCAGATGTTGTAATTATTTTGTATGGGCTATTACATACCTCAGATTCAAACACATCACTGTGTGCTATACATTATTCATTTTCATTTCTAGAGAGCAGATATTGAGCAAAACTTTTCCTTGAATATTATTTTTGGATTTTTCATAAACTTTAAACCAGTAAATGGAAGCTCACCATTGACCCACCAAATTTAAATCACTTTTATAGTTTTATCATACTTTTCAATAATAAAATTATAAAAATAAAATTGTTTTACATGAAGAACAACTTTTTATGTCAATGAAAGAAATATTATTTATAGTTTTTCTCTAAAGTGTTTCTATCTAGCTCAGTAATAAAAATATTTTAAATTGAATGTCTAACTCAAGTTTCTGCTAAATTCACAGGTGGATAGTTTTTTGTTTGTTTAATTTTTCATATCTTTCTTTATTCTTTTAAATAGAAAATAGTTTTTCATTGAATTCCAACTGTAAAAATTATTTTATCAATATTTAACTTACATACATAAAGCATCCAGTTCATATGCTTATCATCTTTTTAAGAAAGCTGTCAATGTATTGCATTTATTGATAGCTTGATTTATCTACAACTCAGCATTACTTTCCAAATCATGTTAGTATCTACCTTTAAAATTACTTCTCTTTCCTTGGTTGCTCACTTCATTTTTAGCCTTTTAATTAGAATTTGGAGGGTTTTTTTAAATTTTTAACAAGTGAATAGCTTATTAAGAATTAAACAAAGGTATGATGTGATACAGTACAAGCAAGACACTCAAGATAGGTATAATAATACTACTTTTTTAAAATAAGTGAACAGTTTATTAAGAATCAAACAAAATCATGATGTGATACAGTACAAGCAAGACACTCAAGATAGGTATAATAATACTACTCATACAAAAACTTAAATTTCACCTCAAAAAAAATCACAAGACAAAAGAAAAAGCAATTTCACTGTTATAAAGTAAGATTTAGGGGGGGGTTTGGTATGGATAATGTCTTTTAAATTCATAGTTTGTGCTACATTTTAATTACAGATTGTCAAGAAAGAATAATGTGTTTACCAGCTCTATCAAATTGTTTTGGTAACAAAATAAAACATGAATCCAGAAATTATGAAGATTTCAACTGTAGACCACTTTGGTGACTTGACACATGCTATGTCAGTAAGAATATCACATTCAAAACCCTTAAAGATTTATGTGTCTATTTTGGAAATAATAGGCAACATATGATTTGGTTGTTTCCAAGTCTAATAAGTAGACATTTTTCTACTGCATAATTTGGACTTAAATGAAACTCTGCCATGGAGTTTTGTTTTTTTTTCTTGTTTTAGGTTTTTTTTTTTTTTTTACCCAAGAATAAAAAAGGTTATAAGTTATTAAGCAAAACTTAAATATGTAATGTTAGGTCAACGTGTTACATATCAAGTGCTTCCACAGGTCTTCAGAAGTATGATGCACTGGGTGACATTTCAGATAAAAGTGATACCAAAGAACAAGGAATTTCTTCCCAAATATCTTTCCTAAAACAAGTATTGGCTTCAATCATCCTTCTATCTTCCAATTTTTAGATGATAACTCATTTCTGTGTTTCTATATAATCATTAACACACATCTTTTAAGTTTTTCCTAACAGAAAGGGAATCAGTCTTTCCAGAATACTGAGCTGACAAAATTGATATATTTTTATAGTTGATTATGGATACAAATTCAGTCCAATTCAGTTTCACTATACAAAGTGAAAAAGGGTCTTAAAATCTCTCTTATTGGGTGATATTTTTAAATAGACATATTAAGACAGTCTTATTCTCAGATGTGAAGAAATATAAAAGAGAAAGAAACAAGTGTAGAGGAAAAAAACATTATGAATGGCACAACTGCAGGTACTAAATCAAAGAAAATTACTTTCTTTTCAACAGAAGACTCTCAAAACTCTTAACAGTTCTTCCCCCAGAACATAACAATTAATATTTGTATTAAGTGTTCTTATAAAGCATCACCTTATGTTATTGGTTAGTATATATTAACACAAATCCAAATTTAAAAGTTACCATTCAAAATACCAGCACATTTTTTCCAGAAAAACAAAATCCCAACAATATTGTCATCCCATTATTTTCTACTAAAACCTGAATAGCTGCAAAAAACTTAAGGATGGAAAACATAAAGTACAGATGACTTACATTTGGAGAGTTAGACTTTAATTCTCTCTCCCAGGACTGAGGAATCTTATTCTTGGTGCTTACAATGCTCCTTTCTCCAGTGTATCCTTCTGTTTCCAGAATAGGTCAGATTTCTATTATTTGTTTGATCTAGGGGGAAATTACACTTTTAATCAATTATTACAAAATGCATCGAACTTTTTTTCTTCCTATACTGGGGAGTGGGAGCTTTCCATTATTTCCCAATGGACCTGAAATGAAGACAAATATAGGTATTGCCTTGTTAAACATTATAATAAATAAATCTAGTATTGAAATTAACACTACTAAAAGGAATCCACATTTATCTTCTTTTTCATTTTTATGGCTAAGTAACATAGCAAGAGAAAATTAATATTCAAAATCCGAATGACTATAAAAGCCTCTCAAATGTATTTTTAAGGGACTTTAACATAATTTTGCAAATCCATGAGTTTGAATGGACTGGCAGAGACGATTAGGTATCAAATATTTTTACTCATTCATTTTAATGTCTCAGAGCTAAAGAATTACAGGATGATTAGAAAAGAGTTAATGGGAAATCCATTTTTAAAAATTTTAAAGAAATAATAAAAAAGGATGATTTTAAAAGCATGAGACAGACCAAAACCAGACAGTACAGAGTCTATAATATGACAAAAAGTATGGAACAAGAATTTTTTAAAAGGTACAAAAATTAGGAAACTATTGTTCAAGACATACTGGGCAAATGAGAGAACATAACATGGGTATATTCTAAATATGGTTTCATCTTAACTCTCTAACAAATGTGTAAGACAAGAAAACACAACACATCCTACCTTTCTTTATGAGGACACAGAACTGTGATGTATGAGTATCTGAGCTTTGGTGCTATGAACATTGTAAGTTTGAGAGAAATAATCCTACTATAAAAATTTTTTCAAAATGTAGGTTCCTAATGATGTGTATTTTATGCCTCATTAAAATTAAATATTAAGATAAATGTCTTCAACATATGTCATACCCTGAATCACACCCCCTTGCCTTATCTTAAAGTCACTCATATTCACTTCCACTAAATAATAAATTAAAATATAGGAGGGAACATTTAAATACTTGGTAAAACTGGGAATTAAACATAGATGTTTGGGGAAAATGTTCATAGAAGCACATTCAAGTCAGGTTTTGCTCAGAAATTTAACACATTACACTTACATACTACACTTTTTTATATAAAAAATTCAGTAATCTGAGAAAATGGTAAACAAATGAAGCCAATCAATAATTGTATCAGAATAGCTAAATATAAAAACTTAATTACATGTAGGGAAAAGAGCACCCTTTAAACCATTTATCTGATCACAAATGGATACTTGTGTGATCTCTTCCGTTTTTAACCCATGTTAATTGGTACATGCAATCATTTACTTGGTGTGATTCAAACATATTTCAAGGTGAAACAGAGACACAAAGTTGATTAATAAAGACTAAAGCTATTTAGGAAGAAAACTCACTCTAGATTTTAGGAGTACATTTGCTATTTGGTTTTATTTTACAAAGATTCAACTAATCTTGGCCTAATCACAAAGTCTTACTATAGAATCCTATCAACATGCATTTTCTAAGTGAATATTTCCATATGGCTATGCATACTCAGGTAGTTACATTTCAGTTCCTAGAACACAGAAATGGTTTGCAGTATTTCAGGTCAGTGCAGATCAATGCACATTCCTTTAGGGAAGCCTTTTGAACTGACAAAGGATAAATGATTGACATCGGTAACAAATACTTTTTGTTGTCCAGGACAGTCATGTCATTTATAGCAATACCTATGCTAATTAATGCCATCCATATCTACCAGATGTGTCAGAGACTCCTCACAGGATATAACTTGAGTGTGGCTAAAATTACATTATAGATATAGAAATACATCCTTTCGTGATAAAGAACTGAACTATGCACATATACACACAATATACTTTCTATGATAGAAAAGAACCCACTTATATATGTATAGTTAGCTCTACCCAGTCTTTTGATAGCCTTTTTCTTAAAAAGTGAACTTTATTGCAAAATTTAAGTATACTATAATCTTAAACCTAAAAAATACATCAGATAATATACTAAAATATCGGTTGGGGTCACCATGAACCATAATATCATCAAGGCACTTTACCACATTACATTGAAATTTGGTTTGCAGATTCTCTCAACCACATCGACCACATTTGCTGATCACTAACAATGAGAACTACATGTCAATTATCTTCATTTCACATTCTCTAGGACAGAGTTTGATATACAATGGGTATCACTTTTTAAGTAAATAGTTAAGTTCAGTGAAAGTCATCGGAATTACACATAGTGTATTCATCAATGAATTTAATATATAGAAAGATAGAATAATGTTGGCAACTAAAACTAGTTAGAGAACTCATCTTAGTATCTGGTACATAGCTAGCACTGAATAAATATAAACTATAATTTGAGTGACCCTTCATCCCACGTTGCCTGGAATAGATGTGATTCATACCTAATATAATTATTAATAGCTACCCCTCACCTCTCAAAGTGTCCTAAAGTGAAAGGTAACTTTATATATTCACCCAAATGTCATTAATATATTACCTATTTGTCATTTGATTATTTCTTTTTTTAAACAATTATTGTTTTTATTTTTTGCTGTTCTCCATTGGTACTACTATCAGGCAAAGATCTTTTGTTTGGATTAGAAGAGTCCATTCTCTCACCATTAATAAATCCATAGGTCCCAGATTTGCTGAATCATCACATTATTGAAGCTAAATATTTGTCTCCAGGACAAGAATCACCTCTCAGCTGAAAAAATCCAAATGTGACTTCTTAATTCTTAGTTTAACTTTTCTGCTTCACTCAGCTTATTGTTTACTCCTTCCTTCTACAAATTCTCCCTCAGGTTTGATAATACATCTCTTTCTTGATTCCTTTCCTACTGGTGGTCTCAGACCTCTATTTTTCAGCCTCTCCTGGTTCCTATTCTTACATGTACCTCCCCAATGTCAGTTGTCCCAAGACTTCATTCTAGCCCTCTTTTTTCCTTAACCTTTCCTCTGTTTCTTGTATCAATCATTACTTGCTGTAAATCATTCCCAAATGTCTATAGCCAGTCCACATCTCTCTCCTGACCTGCAGCTGTAAAGTACCTATTGGTTATCCAATCTTCTACCTGGTCTCTCCCTCCCTCAGTCTTAACTCCCTCTGATCCACACTTCACAACAGGACCCCCGAGCACTTTTTGTTTTCTGAAATGTAAATATGATAGTATTCTTCTCACACCAAGAAAGCTAGCAACAAAACAGAGGGGGTGAGGTCTTGCACTGGATTCCAAGGCTACAGACGATAAGGAGGAAAGTTCACTAGACTAATAGGGATTTGTCTCTCTCTTATCATTCTAAACTATTTTGCCTATAAAAAGTTGTTGCAGGTAGCGGTTTCAAGACAAATATCACTAGAAAGATATGTGGGTCATTATGAAAGTTTTGAGAGACACCCAAATCAAATATAAAATCTACACTGATGAAAATAAACAAAACCCTCCCAGAAATACCCATCAGCCCAACAAGCTGAAACTTGCATGGTGTATCAGAGAGGATGCTGTCAGTAAACTATTTTGCCTATAAAAAGTTGTTGCAGGTAGTGGTTTCAAGGCAAATATCACTAGAAAGATATGGGGGTCATAATAAAAGTTTTGAGAGACATACAATTCAAAAAATATAAAATCTACACTGATAAAAACAAACAAAGCCCTCCCAGAAATACCCATCAGCCCAACAAGCTGAAACTTGCATGGTGTATCAGAGAGGATGCTGTCAGCTGTGTTTCTTGGAAGTAAAATAATGGACCATAACAGTCTGTCTCAAAACTTTCATAATGACCCAATTCCCCTGTCTCAACCTCCCAAAGTACTAGGATTATAGGTATGAGACAACAAGCCTAGCCGAACCACCCTTTTTAAATATAAGGATTCAATAGGTAGGCTAGCCTGTGATCTAACAACCATCTTCAACGCAGTTTCAATTCTGACTAGTCAATAAAAAAATCTTATATTATACAACCCATTTATGTTTTGAGAAATTCTTGACATTTACTTTCAGTACTTTAGAACAGCCTGTAAATGCAATTTTCCATCCTTTCTTTTGCTCATCTGTCTTCTACTGAATCTTAAACATCTTCACTTGAATATTCTCATTTTGATCCTTATTCAAATGAGTAAGGGTTAATATATCTTCAGAATTCAATCTTGAATTTTTTCTTGGCTCAAGAACACTCAAGTTTTCTTACATATATACCAAAGTGTACCAAATGTTTCTACAAAACATCTTAAAAATAGTCTCTCTTTCACCTCTAAAATGATAGTTTTTCCCCATCACTCCAATAATCATTTCAAATTCACAACTCTCACATCCACCAAATATCTCCAAACATCCCTACTCTCATCCTTTATTTGCAGAATATGCCATATTTAACGAGGATCTCTGAAAGTATAATATGTTTTTATGATATGTTAGGCTGGTATATAGAAGACAAAGAAACATATTAATGCCTGCATTTAATGAATTAAACTTCATATCATACAAATATTTCTCTGGTGCTTTTTCTTACAAGTGTATCAGTTAGTGTGGCGTGGGGGCCTCCTTAATACCTACCCAACAACCCAAAACTTAACTAGCTGAAAACCTTCATTCTTAAGATCTCATTTGCCTTTCCTCTACTTTGTTTCACTCGTCTCTACATTTTTGCAGAATCAAATTGAACTATTTGATATTTGCCTTTACCAGTCTTTAAAATTCCAATTTGATCCCTTTAGAATCCATCATCTCAAATTCTATCTGTTCAAATAGAACTGTATGCTTCCAACCCTCAGTTTAATTACCATTACATCCATAATACACACCCTTATTCTCTTAACCAGAAGTAATCAACTCACATAGCATTTTCTCTACAGCTCCCTTTTAAAAACTGTTCAGTTAACCTACTTATGATGTATTTGTCCCCATACCTGATCTCTCTCATTTAAGACTATTCAAAAATAGAGAACACATCTTATTCATCTGAGTCTTTCTTTCTTTCTTTCGTTTTTTTTTTTTTTTTTTTGGCAGTTTTTGGCCGGGGTAGGTTTGAACCCACCACCTTCGGCATATGGGGCCAGTGTCCTACTCCTTTAAGCCACAGGCACCGCCTTCATCTGTGTCTTTCTTAACAACCCAGCTTCATTATTAACAATGAATTGAGCCATTGGAGCAGGAATGGTTAGCAAGGCAGACGCAGTGCTGTGGTGTAATTCAAAGACAGTCATGTTAAACTTTTCTTAATCTTTGATCATCAAATTCAGCAAATAATTTTTACTGCCATTATTTGCAAGTTCTAAATAAATCTGCTAAAAATATGGTTCATATAAAACAACCCAGTCATTATTTGACTGACTTCTATGGAAAACTTACTAGAAAACTATCATGAGGTAGTCAAATAAAAAACCTAAACATTAAAGTTTAGAACCCCAAACAAAACTATAGTGTTTTCATGAAAATTATGTTATAATTATTAACAGTTTTAAATGATATAATAAATGTCTCATAAGGGGAGTAATTTTGTGTGTCTCTTGCAAAGTACATTCGAACTAGCACAACCAACATGCCTGGGGCTACCTGAGGTGTAGTTAAGAGTTAGAAAGAGAAGTACTAAATCATTTTCCAGGTTCTAATTAGATTACCAGTAAATTTTAGAAATTAGAATATTTATATGAGTTAGTTTGAGGGAAGAGAACTTATCTACCTAAACTTGGGGTCAAGATTGGTTCCTGTCAGAAAAGTAAGTTGTAAATGAATGACGAGGATCTTCTAACTCGGTAGACTTTATGAGGCTGGCTCAACCCTCAAATACACAAAAGGGGGTGGTGCCCGTGGCTTAAAGGAGTAGGGCACCAGCTCCAAATGCCACAGATGATGGGTTCAAACCCAGCCCCGGCCAAAACCTGCAAAAAATAAATAAATAAAATACACAAAAGAAATTCACAGAAGAAAGTAATCTGCCCAATATCTGAGACTGTGTAAGTGGCAGAGATGGGATTTGAGTGCAGGATAAAGGTCCTAAATCCAGTAGTCTTTCCTCTGTGAAGAAATGTAATTCAAATTACTTCAAAATTTAGTTAGTATACAAATATAAACATACAGGCTGGGTGCGGTGGTTCATACCGTAATCCTCACCCTTTGTGTGGCTGAGGCAGGAGGATCACTTCAGGCCCAGAAGTTCTAGACCAGCCTGAGCAACATAGTGAAACCCCATCTCCACAAAAAATAGAAAATATTCACTGGGTATGGTGCACATCCTATAGTCTGGAGGCTGAGGCAGGAGGATCACTTGTGAGAGGTCAAAGACTGAAATGAAAATCATTCGGAGACTTGAAATGAAAGGAAAACGAATCTACATTCTGTGTGGGCAACATAGGCTTTATTTCTACCCTGGTGAGAGCAAGCTGAGTTTAAGAAGGAAATCAGCATGCAGGTAATGGTGGATGGGGGATTTAAAGGTTGAAAGGTTAGGGGTTGGTACATTTCCTTTTCTAGGTGGGACTTCCGTTGGAAGCGTGGGGGTTGAGTCTATTTGGGCAGCTCCCTACATTGACTCTATCAACTCAAACCCAGGAGTTGGAGGTTGCAATGAACTATGATGATGCCACTGCACTCTAGCAACAGAGAAAGACCATGTCTCAAAAAAAAAATTTATATATATATATATATGTAGTTTCTTTGTATTTCTAAATAATTAATTTCTATTGAATAACATATTCAATCAATATTAGAAAATATTAATATCTGTTGTACATATTGTTTATGGAGTATTCCTTTTATAGCACTCTAAAGTTCACATTAAACTGTTACTTATGTATTATACACGTTTATCACTGCAGACTCAAATGAAGTTATCAGACCTCCAAAACTAATAATCTTCTATTCTCAAAAAGGTACAGCCAGTATCAGCACCGATGGATTCATGTTAAAGGAGCTCTACTTGTTTTGTCCATAATTTCTGAGTAGTTGATTATATATCAGCTTGTTTATGAAGCAGAAAAAAATGTCAGAACAAACAGGCCGAAGGGGGGGGGGAACACTACCTTATCTATATTGCCCTGACAATTGAGTTTGGACAACGGTATTTTCTAAATGTACTCTATTCAAGGTTGGATATGTAATTACCTTCAGTTCACAGTCTAGACATTAATGCTTTCCTAGTATTTAAGACTCCTTGTAACATGCTTGCAGCTTTAAGTAAGCAAGGCTAAATCTTGACCAGATAAATTAGCAAAGAATGCAATAAAAGCTGCAATAAAAGAACTTTATCCTACAAACCTTCAAGTTGCTGCTAAATGAGATTTCTTTGAAATGCAGATCAGTTGAACTAGATTAGTGAATTTTAGCTCCTGTCAACATCATAACAAAATACAAATACAATTGTTCACTGGTCTTATCTCCATGCTTCCATCTGCTGCCTTGTTATTTACTTTCCTTGATTTACTATGCAGATCTAAATAAGGCACATCAAGGAGAGCTTACAACACAATGGCTTCTTAAGCTTTACATCAAGGTATTTGAAACTGAAGCCAGGAAAGGGCTGCCATCAAAGACATATCTCTAATGAACTTCCATATCAGAAAAGGTTTGGTATTTAATACTGCTGTGAAAAGAAAGAGCTACAAATCAGAATGGCCTATGAAAGAAAATGCCTACAAATCTTGATGAGATTAGCACCTCTGAGAATTAATATCCCAATAAAAATGATGTCTGGTACCTTGAAGAGTTAACTTCCAACCTTTGCAAATATAATGCACTATGTCAAGAGCAGAAAAATCATTTGACAAGGTTAAAAGGTCAGAGAAGAATTTTTTAATCCCCCCCAAGCTAGAAAATAATACGTTTTATCCTTGCTCATAGAACTCCATGTCAGAATAAATACACTTAAAAGTAATTAACACAATTAACATATTTGTAACATTAATTTCTATGTTATAAGTATTCTGTACTATTTTTCAATAAGAAAAATTAAGAATAACTACACAGTAAAATTCCATAATTTAAAATGACAGCATGCGACATTTGTTCATCAATTCTAGTATTTCCCTTTTCATCCCTGATAGCAATCTACGGCAACACAGAGTAAAATCTTCTGTCATTTTACAAATCCTGAGGTACCTTTTTTATTATTTGCCACTACCTTTTTCAAGAAATACAAATGAGGGGGAAAAAAAACCCTTCCTTCCACTAATTGAGTTTTTCCACTTTATTTCTACTATGTCAAAGTTGAACAAGACAGTAATTCATAAACATAAGGTGAAAGTTTCCAGCAAACTCTGCTTACATTACTATCTGACAATTTCTTCTTCGTAAGCAGAAAGGTCTATAAACAAATAATACGTTTTTTTCCTAAAGAAAACATTTCAATCATTTATGTCGTTCTACAGCAAAGGAAGATCCCACAAGCATGTTCTGTTCCGTGGATCAATCAGTTCCAAACCAAAGTAGACATGTTGTCGGCTCCAGTGCCTGGAAATCCTGCTGTAGGCGCACCAGATGATGAAAACTGAGGGATGCAGTGTGTGGGGGCCCCGCGTGGCATTCGCTAGCTTCTGGGCATGTCAAACTTCACAACTACCCTACAGTCAATGACAGCAAACACCTTCCCTGTTCTTGCCTCCAAACATAAACTTGTTTCTCTACCCTCCCTGGAAAGAATTACGGGCAGTCTTCCAGAAACAAAGCCCCAAACAGAAGCAACCTCCCATGACTACACAACAAAAATCACAGTTGTCTTTTTGCTGGATTTCATTTCAAGTAGGCAATGTTCCAGACTTATTTACAGCCACTAGAGACTGTTACCTCTTCTTGTTTAACGAAATGACAAAACAACAGATTTGCATATTCAAAAGCAGGTGCTGTAACAGGTTTGACTATTCCTGACCTACAGCGTGTAAAAGAGGTTTATCTGTTACAACTGTCTCAAAGGTACTGGGGCTCTGATGGGCAGTCAAAACTCTGCCATCTGTAAAAGTGTATGCTCAAAATGACAATCTGAATTGAAAACTGATCAATAGATCGTACCTCATCATTATCCATATGTTGAAATCTGAAGATCTGTATATATTGGGCTATTTTACCTATCAATCATAGATTTAAAAAAAAATAAAATGGGAATGTTGATATGCAAAAATAATGCATTCAAACTGAACATTTCAGAACAATTCTGTTCATAATTCTGACATGGTAAGATACCAGATAGTGAACTTTAATAATAGCATTATTTTATAGAACATGGTTTTCACAGTATTAATAATCCTAATTGCTGTGGTAAGGACCAAAATAACTACTTTATTAGATTCCTGCTACCTTAACTGTTTTTCTTAACTGTTTCTATATCTTGAAAATAATAAAATGATGTACACTGGATTCTTAATCTCTCTGACTTCTAGCTTCAATTTAGATGAGATTTTTCTACTGAGATTATAATTTTCTGCAAAATAAGAGGCTACTTTTTCTTTTCCATACTGAAGTCTGAAAATGGCCTCTCACTGAATACAATGATTTGTTTTTCTGTTATGTTTGCAGAAGGTAGTACCATATGCCCCAAGCTCCGAGTTGGATGCTCTTTCTGTGGTCTAATTTGCTTGTCAAAAGACGTTACAATCACAAATCTACAATGTCTAGATGTTCTTAGTATTGCATGAAATAGAACGCAAACTATTTTTCTTCCTTTCTTCACATATAACAAATTAATCTCTAATAGACACAAAATGTTTGTAAAGTTGAAATAATCTCTGAATTACAAGTAAAAGAAACTGGTACCACATAATTGAAAAAAGAAAACACACACACAAACACATACAAAAGTTTAAATTAATTCTCTATATTTAGAACCAAAAACTTATCTTCTTTTTTAAAGAACAGAAGCAACATGGAATGTCCCGTTTTCAAGTTGATTAAAAAACAATCAACTAAACAGAAGTTCACAAAAAACAAATGTAAATCAAAGTATAATTCTCTATGAAAACAACTTTACTATTATGAGTGAAACACGTCCACTTATTCTAAGTTTTTTTGCAATTTCAACTGTGTATCTTCGAATTTTGTCTTGACTTCCAGGAACATTAGAATTTTGCTAGGATAGTATTCTTCTGTTTGATTATGACTTTGTCTATTTGTTTTTTCATGATAGGAAAATGAGATATGGCCATGAGGAGGAGGAAAGAAAGTCTATACCTGCAGGCAACTAATTAAAATGTTTCCCTTTTCCCCTTTTTTGTGACTTAAGCACTTAAAAATTAAAGTACCATTCAAAAGGGGTGTTCAGTGGCTGTTTCTTTTTTTATTATTCATTTTCCCCCCAGTGACTGTTTCTAACAACTGAGATGAGACATCACTATGACCCCTTCAAAACTTTTCCAAATTTTTGAAAACGAAAATTATTTACTTAATAGGTTATAACTGCCTTTTCTGAGCCACAGTAATCCATCATATGAATAAATATTTAGACAATATTTTAAATGTGTACAATGTACTTGGAATGCCACAGTTCCAGGCTGTCATGTAAATATAATCTGATCAAAAACATTCTGCTTGTCCAATGAAAGCCCAGCTAGAAACACAATAGTTCAGTCAAGTAGAAAAGAACTGATATCTAGGAAAAGTGAAACAGTGGAAAGTGACCAACTACAACTTTAAGAAGTTTTAAAAGTTTGTTTGCTGAAATAGAATACTCACAAATCTTAAACAGATACTAACATTCTTAAAAAGTTGCCATTTGTGAACAAAGAGTATATATCTATTAAAAAATACGATGCAACAGAGAAAAATAATTAAGTTGCACTATGTGTATTGTTAGGGAACGATTTACAAAGTTGTTAAGTGAGAAAGCAGGGTACATCAAAGGGTGTATGGTATGTTTCTAGTTGTGAAAAAAAATAAATATAAAGATATATGTATGTTTATCTATACATTACCTATTTCTAGAAAAATGCCAAGGGATTGGTGACAGTGATTTCTCCTTTAAAAGTGGAAGTGGACCCAGAAGGCAATGCTTCCTAAACTTTTGTTTGTTTGTTTGGTTGGTTGGTTTTTTTGCCAGGGCTGGGTTTGAACCCACCACCCGCTGCATATGGGTCCAATGTTCTACTCCTTGAGCCACAGGCGCCACCCCTTGTAAACATTTTCATGACAAGTTGATACATACAGTATCTGATACCACTTTTTATTTGGCACACTGGGGCAAATGGAATGCCAGCTTTCCCAGGTCCCATCCTGCTTTTATTGGATGGTAAAGATGTGACTATCTCTTCACAACTCTAAAGTAATTAAAACTCAGTAGGCTACAGGTATTATGTATCACCTATTTCTAAAATTCAAAGTAAAATCAGATTACCCACACTGACCATATAAAGTTTATCAAAGAGAAATAGAAACTTACATAAGCTTGACTAGATATATCCCCGTTTATCAAAGAGAAATAGAAACTTACATAACCTGACTAGACATATTTCCGCAGTTTAAAATTTTGCAAATTAGCACCTATTAGAAAATCTAATGTCACCCGAAATGGTACCCATATAATCCTTCAGTCGTTCTAATTAAAAATGCTGAATAATGTCATTGATAGGATATACACCATAAAACCTCAAAAAGACCTCTTTGCTTCACCACACCAAGAAGTGTTTTTACTACATCTTTAATATTTCAGAAAATAACTTTTTTTTCTTAAGATAGGGGCACTAAAATTAAGCCAAATTTTATTTGGCTCTGCTATATTTTATTTATTATCAACATACTTACATAAGCAGTTCAGTCAAAGGTCTCATTTATTAGCTCAGGAAGCACTATGTGACATTCATTGGTATTGGCTGAAAAGATGGGAACTATTTTAGTACTTAAATGATCACAGCATGTAAGCTTGATAAAAATGTTCAAAACGTAAGGGGAATTAATAAGAAAAATTGTTGGTGGTATTTACATGGCTAGTGCTGCTAATGTAACCCTGAGTTTAGGAAACAATGGATGTGTGCTGGAAAGTACTTTTTATAAAAAAAATGAGATTTAGGCAATTTCCACCTTTCAGAAGGCCATTTTAGTTTGTTTTCATAGTGAAACTATATAATAGCTTTTTTTGTTAGTTTTTATGGAAAGCTTTGCTAATAATCACATATACATATTTGGCAACAGTTTGCTAATAACCACATATTACATATTTGGCAATTGTTTATTTGTGATATTATATCAAAAAAAATTTTGGCTCGGTTGTGGCTCAAGCAGCTAAGGCGCCAGCCACATACACCTGAGCTGGCGGGTTCGAATCCAGGCCGGGCCCACTAAGCAACAATAAAATAGTTGCAACCCAAAAATAGCTGGGCAATGTGGTGGGTGCCTGTAGTCTCAGCTATTTGAGAGGAGGAGGCAGGAGATTCGCTTGAGCCCAGGAGTTGGAGGTTGCTGTGAGCTGTGATGCCACAGCACTCTATCCAGGGCGACAGCTTAAGGCTCTGTCTAAAAAAAAAAGAGGTATTTTTAAAAGAAAGGAAGAATTCAAGACTAGGTCAAAAAGTACCTGATTAAAGATTAGGACTCAGAAAAGCAGACAAGAAAGAAAGGCTAGAAAAAGAATAGATTGGGCACCTTTTCCAAAGAGAAAAATAACTGATATTCCATGAAAAAGTGGATTCTGTGGCGCTGGAATATTTAAAGAGTTCTTAATACTGATTCATCTGATTCATATTCTACCTCTAACACCTAATTATTCAGTCAAACGTAATTTTCAGTGGTACCATGTTCACCACTAAGAATTCAATGATTTAGCCCTTAGCTATATAAAAGCAGAAATGAGGGTAAGGATGGGGAACAATTGATGTCAAATATTAATTAATTGAACAAAAAGAGGAAATGGAGAAACTATAAATATATGGGGGGGGGGACAGCACTCCAGATAATAAAGTATGAAAACCCAGACTAATACAGTATAAATGGAGATGAAACTAACAGGGCAGATTGAGAGGTGTTTAGAAATCAGTGTTCATTTCCCTTTGTGATTGACTAAGATAAAGAAACAGATGAGGGAAAACTGAAAATGGCTCTCAGGTTATTTTGGCTTTGTTGTATATGGTAGATAGTTACATCTTTTAGCCATTTAAGGAATGTAGCAAGAAAAGTAATGTGTTTGGGAACTTTGCCCAGGAATTAAGAGTTACAATGAAAACAAAAGGAAGGCAAGCGTGAATTCTAGAGGGGCAGCATCACTCAAGAGAGTAACTCTAATAACCTCCCTCTGCACCAGGTAAGAATCACTACTGGATAAAATTACCAATGACAGAGTTTTGGCATATGGAGAATATGGAAATGGGAACAGATCAAAAACTACAAATTGCAGGTAGAGAGAATGAATAAAAATCGTATATTAAAAAAAATAAACAGCCAATTGTTGGAACCATACCATTAAAAGAAGAATACTGCAGATACCGAAGAAGCAGCAAGTTTTAAGGAATAAAAAAGTGCTACGTTAAATGCTGCAGAGGAAAACAAGAGCAAGCTTGTCAAAGTTTTAACTGTAAAAAAATAGTAAAAAAAAAAAAAAGAGCTGGATGAGAAGCTCAATAAAAATTTTCATTCTTTTTAAATTAATACATAAACTGAATAAAAGTAACTCCATTCAAACTACTGATTTTGGAAATTCACAAAAAGATGTATATTGGTGGGGCCTTGTCCTAATAGGTAAAATGCATTAAAAATGCTGTTAACATAAAAAAAAAAAAAAAAAAAGTTGTGGTTAGTGCTCCAGGCTCAATGGTGCTAATTCTCCAGGCAGTAGGATTGTGCAAGGCCATTCACACAGGATGGCTGCTTGGATCCATCATTTCTATCCTAGGAAGAGAGAAGTCTGGAAGTAAATATAAAAATACCTGAAGAAACCTACTGTGGG
The DNA here is from genome assembly GCA_963573935.1 of Arctocebus calabarensis. Taxonomy (NCBI): domain Eukaryota; kingdom Metazoa; phylum Chordata; class Mammalia; order Primates; family Lorisidae; genus Arctocebus; species Arctocebus calabarensis. The sequence goes on along the minus strand of CAUYON010064600.1, from coordinate 9,255 downwards.
AAAGGGCTCAGTCTGTATAACTGTCTCCTTGTTTCTCTCCTTTCTTACCCCCATCTGGGTTTCCCCTATACGCAAGAGCTTAACAATTCTCATTGACTTCTTTGGAGTTAATTGCTAACAGTATCAACTACTTTTCTTGGGAAGATACATTTTAAAATTGAATTATTTTTCTTTTTTGGCTATACAGGCCAGTATCAAATATTTTTCATTAATAATTCTATTTGAGGCAAAAATTATATACTAATATAAAATGTTAATATGGACTTGCAGTAGGCAGAAGTAGGGTTTATAGGAGCCCGTGGTGGTACACGTGGTCCAGGTATAACCAGTCTAAACATGCTTCTCTAAAGATATCGAGGGCTCAAGGGATGAAGTGTGCTCCGCATCATATTTGTTTTTAAGTAATAAGCCCTGTTTTATATTTCACTATGTGATGCCACATGGTACATACCCTCCACACAAAACCTATATCGCACTGCAAAAAATAATGGCAGTTATCCCTGGAGAAAAGAAAGACTGGGGATCATGAAGGAGAAAAAGTAACTGTGGCCAATGTATAAAAGGCTGTCAGGCCAAATCTTATAGACAATAGAAAAAGAAGAAATATTTCAAAATCATTCTACTTAATCTGGATATTTTGTTGCAGTATCGTCTGTTTTCCTTTCTGAATGTATTTATCTTCGTTCATTCTTTATGTGGTTTTTGTTTCTAGTCCTTATCTTAAACATTGTTATTGTTATTAAATGTTAAGCCTTTTAAATTCTGTGAAGGCAAAAAGTAGATAACACATGTATATGTAAAAATAACAAAAATAAAAATAAAAAGGCTGGCCAAATGGTATGTTACAGCATTTTACAGTTTACAAAAAACCCTGTCACATACATTATCTTTAATGATCCCTTGACAACCCAATTTTATTTTATATATCTATTTTATTTTATTTTATAATTTTATTTTATTTATATTTTATATACTAATTATATACACACACATATCGGAGATTAAAGCACTTGGCTAAGAATATAACAAGTGAATGATAGTGACAAATCCAGATCTTCAGATACCACGCTCTATCCCATTTCTCTACATCTTTCTACTTAAGAAGTATTTAATTTCCAAGTATTCAATAAGGGACATTTAGAAGTTTTTAAAAGCCAGATTTTTTTGCTGGATTCAAGAAACTTTGTAACTGCTAAGATTATTCAACCATACAACTGACTGCCACAGCGAGTAAAGATAAGTCGAAATGTTTAGTGGGGCTAGATGGCCATTTATCCAGCTGGATGTTGGGCTGGATGACCTTTAAGATCTTTTCCAATTCGGAGAATCCACGACTCTGCGCTGATAATTTTGCTGTTTCATCATGTTGCCAAGTAACATGTCTATTGTTTCCCTTCCTGTCACACACAGCAATGGCAATAACTATTGTTTTCTTCATACTCCATGACAAATTTATATCAGAGTGTCATATTAACAATTAGCATTCCTGAAGGTCTTAACCTTTATGATGTTCAACTCTATTTGAGAGATGCTGCAAAAATTTCACTTTAAAAGGTGAGAAAATGAACTTCCTTTGATGAATGACAGATGCTAATCAATATCCTTGATTCCTTTCCCCTGTTCCCCCCTTTTATCAATGACATCTTCCTCAATCTAGCATTGTCGGTACTGATTAATACAGCAACCTCATCCATTCAGCTGCTCACTCATTCTACAAATAGTCCTTGAGTCTATGTGGACAGCACTCTTGCTAAGAAAATACAGGGACTCTTGCTAGCTAATAGGATGGTAAGCAGAGACCTCAATTATTGTCAATTCAGCAGGCACATATTTACTAAGCAGCCAGCAGAAGGGTTACATAGGGTCTAGTTTCCATCCACCACCAAAGGTAACTGAGTGGGTTTCTAAATCCAGGCAGTTGGCTAAGTCGAGGAGATACATGGTTGACTTTCTTTCTTCTTTTTTTTTTTTTTCTTAATTAAGAAATACTCTGACTTTGTTGCCCTTGGTAGAGTGCTCTGGCATCACAGCTCACAGCAACCTCAAAATCTTGGGCTCAAGTGATTCTCTTGCCTCAGCCTGCATAGTAGGTTGGACTAAAGGCACCCACCACAACACCCAGCTATTTTGTTGTTGTTTAGCAGGCATGGGCTAGGTTCAAACCCACCGGCTCCAAAGCATGTGGCCAGCACCCTAATCACTGAACAACAGGCTTGTTCTTTCATTATGAAGCAAATTAAGCCTACCACTCTACAGAACATACCCCGTTTTGGACAAAAACACATAAAAAAGATGGGCATACAAACTGAATATATACAGATATAGATATATATCTTTTGCTACTCTGAAGTAATTTAAACCATGTCAAAAGGTTCTGAATAAAAAAATCGTAAATAAGGTGGCACCTGTGGCTCAGTGGGTGGGGCACTGGCCTCATGTGCCCAGGGTAGTGGGTTCAAACCTTGCCCCGGGTTTGGCCCTGGCCAAAGTGCAACAGGAAAATGGCCGGGCGTTGTGGCAGGTGCCTGTGGTCCCAACTGCTCCGGAGGCTGAGGCAAGAGAATCGCCTGAGCCCAGGAGCTGGAGGTTGCTGTGAGCTGTGATGCCACAGCACTCTGCCATGGGTAACAAGGCGAGACTCTGTCTCTTAAAAAAAAAAAATTTAACAAAAATCATAAATATTTACATACAATTTCTAGAATTTCAATATAACAGAACCATTGTAAATAGTAATTTTCTAGGAGTAAAATTTGCTAAAATCTCATAACCTTAACAATTTTTTTATCCTCTCTGTCCAATCACATACATGTTCTCCACACAGTTTGTAGCATCCAAATGTTTAAATTTTACAAATTAAACGTTCCAGCTTTCTGTAGTAAAACTGTAGAACTGGTTAAAACTATTATTTAAAAATAACTATCTGATGTTCAATTACATAAAATTAAGTGTTTCAGAATGTTTACTGTTTGTTAAAATAAGGTTTAAAGTCTGAAATTTAAGATTTATTGATCATTTACCTAAAAAAGCAGAGTTTACCTAAATAAAAGCATTTACATAAAAAAGTCAAAGTTTATAAAAAATTTACATAGAGTATCTTATTTGAGTTATATGGTGAAAAGACTGGACATACATTATTATTATTCCTACTTTACAGAAGAGAAAAACAAATTTAGAAGGTGAAAGATATTATAGATGGTAGAATTGATACTCAGTACCAAAATGCAATGTGACAATTTTAATGTTAGATTCCCTGCTTTTCCCTAAAGCCTCCATTCCAACATCCCAAAAATACCTGAAATATACCAATTCATGTTTCAAAGTCCTTTTAGGCTTAGTCTGCTCCAACAGGCAACTATCAATTAAAAAAAATTGTTTGAACATTAATATAGTGTAGTCCAGTGGACATAAAAAAGCACTTTTTCTTAGTTTATCCACTTACATAACATTTTCATTTTAGGAGCTCTGTTATATCATGTTACTTTTGTACTTAATAAATAATAAATAACATACTATCTTGTAGTCTATTCATGGATAACTCTTTCCATGTAAAATACTTGGCTGTATATAAGTATAAATATGTTTAGAACTCTAAATAATTCTACATCAGCCTGGATTCCTTGGATAAAACACAGAGGAAAAAATAACAATTTTAACTAAGTTAGTTTAATAAATTGCACAAGGCCTTCTTATCCTCAATATATTAGAATTTAACCTCTGTGGAAGTGAATTTTTACTATGAGTTATATTAATTTTTAACATATCAAAATGTGTCTGGTATTATGTTAAAATAATACCTGGTATGATTAGAAGATCTACTGATACAAAATTTGGGACAAGTTTCTTAAAGTTCAAAAACTTAGGAAGTGAGAACTGAAGACGATGCTCATACTTACTATTTATAAAATGAAAAAGTCATCCAAAGCAATGTGAACCACTATAACAGGAAAAGCTTAAATGTCGTAGCCACACAAACGATGAGTCAAAGGCTTTATGATATAGTTTATCTAGATATATAAATACACTACCACAAATTGTTGAACTTTATGCCACAAACCAAAAAGAAAATTAAATAAAAATACAGCTACTCCTCAACTATAATGGGGTTACAACCCTAATACATCTGTCAGAAGCTAAAAATATCATAAGATGAAAATATATATAATATGCCTAACCTACCAAATATCATAGCTTAACCCAACCTACCCTAAACATACTTACAACACTGGTATCAGCCTTCCTGTGGACAAAATCATCTAATACAAAGCCTATTTTATGTAACATGCTAGATACCTGAAATATTGTACACTGTCAGGCCAGACAGAGATAAAAATTCAAAATTTGAAATTGGGTTGGTTTTGTACTGTCATAAAGATAGAACATTCTAAGTCAAACCCACTTCAAGGAGCTTTATCATAAAGCTAAAAACTATAAATGGTGTCAAGAACCAACTCAAAATTAGCTTGGTTCTCAGGTCAAAATGAAATAATTCAAAAAATCATTTGTTGTACTCAGTTAATGATTTTTGCAAATATTTCTGGCTGCCTGGTTTAGGACAAATGGTAGGATTGTACTTTTCCACTTCTTTAAATCACATGAGGTCATGTGCATTGCTTTACCGATGGAAAAAGAGCAAAAGCTTTATTAGTCAGCACTGTACACAATTCACTGTATTCTCTTCCCTCTGTTAAAGTTATTGTGAATGCAAATGTTAAAAGGAAGCTTATGAGAACCTAGTTTTCTCAGTAATTATAATTAGTAAAAAAAAAAAACCTAACGGGCGGCTCCTGTGGCTCAGCGTGTAGGGCGCCGGCCCCATATACCGAAGGTGGCGGGTTCAAGCCCGGCCTCGGCCGAACTGAAAAACAAAAGAATAGCCCGGCCCTGTGGCGGGCGCCTGTAGTCCCAGCTACTAGGGAGGCTGAGGCAAGAGAATCGCTTAAGCCCAAGAGCTGGAGGTTGCTGTGAGCAGTGTGACGCCACGGCACTCTACCCAGGGCGATAGAGACTCTGTCTCTACAAAAAACAAAAACAAAAACAAAAAAACCTAACAACCTGTACTTAAGTTGTAACCACAGTGAAAACTAAACTTTGTTACATCAAGTCAAGGAGATTGGGGGAGGAGGCCATTGATTATGATACAATAACCTTTTCTATCTTGACTAATTCACCAACTTAAATTCTTCTATTTTTTAGGAGCTAGGGAAAATTACAAAAGAAAAACTAAATCTCAAGAGAAACTAATCATAGTGCTTTATAATATTATTCTGATGAAGTATTCCTTTCAAAGTACAGTAATACCAAAAAAGCATATCTCAAAATGGTAAAAACAAAAGATTTGCCATCATTTTGGGGATTTCATGAGACATGGTTTGATTTCTTCCTCCAAGCTGGAATTAGACTTTTACAAAACATTTAATTTTTCATTCTCAATATACTTTGTTTTCAAAGATACCTCAGTTTAATTTTATCTTTTCTTTCTTTTTATTTATTTTCTTTTTTTTTTTTTTTTTGCAGTTTTTTGGCCGGGGCTGTGTTTGAACCCACCACCTCCGGCACATAGGGCTGGCACCCTACCCCTTTGAGCCACAGGCGCCTCTCCATGACCAATACTTTTTAATGAAATATCTGTGCTTCCTAAGCTTGAAACCAACAACTCAAAATAGAAAAATATACATTTTTTAATTAAAAAAAAATCTTAAGACTGGTCAGGTGCAGTAGAGAGAAGGAGGGGAGTAGGAGGGAATCTCAATCTGTAACTGACTGATACGTCTAGATCACTTACTACCTTCGGATTAGCCCAAGTCTAATTTTTAAGAGACTTGATTAAACACATATAAATTTCCTAAGTTACCAGCTGGAGAAACTTCAGTTTGAAGTACTTTTTTTGGGAAATAACACCTTTTTTTTGAGAGGATCTAGTAAGAGTTTCTTGTAAGGCCTTACTTCTCTGTTGTTATATAAAGAATTTTACTTTTCACAACTCTCCACGATTAATGTGACAAATCACTTCGTGGTATTGGGAAAAATGTTTCTTCTCCATTATGTTGCTTCTTGAGAGATTTCAGGAAGGTAGATTGTGGAACCCCTAGCCTTCTTCCAGTGCTTTACTGCCTCTTACCAGGGAAGGAAAAAGGACTCATCTTACTGGTAAATATTGGCCTTTCTTTGTTTCTCATTTCATTCAAACTTAGGTAGAAGGAAGGGTGATTTATAGGGTCCCTGAAGAGACATTCTCCACCCCAATAATTAAACGATCCAATGGGAGTTGTCAACTGAAAGATTCCAATCAGTCTGTTTAAGAAATTGTAAAATTATGTCCATCCAAATAATCCTATCTCCAGTATAAACATTTTCTAAAAATCTTACCTGGCTTGCTGTGTGAACTAAGTACATCTGCATAAAACACCTTAGCGTGTCTTAGAACAAGAACTCTGAAGCATTTCATAGTCACAAGGGGTTAAAAGGACTTGGCAAGTCCTATTGGTTAGGCCAAGACACTGACCTACCCTCGGGGTGCCCATGGAGCCCCACAATGCCAGAGCCTTCGGGTCAATAGCCACTGGCCACGGGCTAGCCCAACATCTCTCCAGACACCTTCACTTCCATGAGTGCAATGCCATGAATAAAGTTGGGAGCCACGACCATGGAAATGGCAGCTGAATTACGAAAGCGAAGTGTTAACAGCTCAGTTGCTTGCCAGTGGCATGGGCCATCCCTGTTCAAAACATTATAGGCTATAGGTATAAAATGGCAGATTTCTGTGCATTTAATTACGTAATCTTAATACAATTTGCAACAAAAGAATTTCTTAGCTATTTTTCTGCATCCCCAAATAAGTATGTTTCACTAGGCCCTCACTACTCACTATATTGAAATCAAGAAACTCTGGCCCATAAGGCACTCTGACGATTTAAGCCAAGGGCAAATAATTCACCTCCATAGACAGAGCACATATTTTTGTCTTGGCTGATATTTGTCTCTGTCTATTAGCATCACCTCTCCTTGAATTACAATTATGTAAATAAAAAAATAGTTTTTATAAAAATGATAAAACTGAGCTCATTGTCAGCTGGACTGCAGGAAACTAAGAAACTACTGGGAACTAATTTTATATTAATTCCATGAGGAAGAAAAGCAGAACGTAAGTCTTACACACTTTGAGCTTTTCATACATAAAGCTGATACGGGATCTTGATTTAACGTTCTTAGGCTTCAGTTACTTTATTTGTTAACTGAGGATCACAAAGGCAACAAAATCTATATGCTGATATGAGGACAAGCTAATAAAAAAGACACTTTTAAAGGCTGTATGTAAAAGATGCTAACTAACGTCTTACTCTGCCTAAAGAACAGTAGCAGAGAATCTTTGCTCAGTCACCAAAACCTAGTGACTCACAACACTTGTGCAATTTACAAAAAAATTATAGCATATCTAAAATATGAAAAGATAAAAAGTATCAGGAAAAATAGGCATAAAATCATTTGTATACCAACATCTAAAGGATCAATTTCCTAATTTTATTCAATATGTATACATAAAAAAAGCCTCTTAATTATGGTTTAGTGTTCCCTGCAACATCAAAAACAACCATTTTCTGGGTCATAGAAAACCTCAGTGAAGGCCAACAGTTAGGAGTACAGGGTGGAGGCTGTGTATTAATGCTTAAACGTGGTCAAGTCACTTACATTTTAATTTACTTAGCTCTAACATAAGAAAAATAACATCTTAAAAAAAATTTAAAAACTTGAATCATTTAGGTCACACAAAGTATTTTTAACAGTGCCTGAGCTATGGTAAGCTCTACCTAGTGACAGCTCTTTTCATTACTCAAGTTTGCCACAAATCCCTAGTTCCAGTACCCCACCCCACTCATGTACATACAGTTAGCTATAATAAATATAGAGTTTAAAAACCGCTAAGATTAACTTTGAAAAAATTAAAGAAGTCCACACTTTGCTAACATTTCCTCAGCTTTTACCTAATGTCCTTTTTCGGCACCAGGATCCCATCCAGAGCACCATATGGCATTTTGTCAATACACACCCTCAGGTTCCTCGTGGCTGGGACAGTTTCTCAGAGTTTATTTTTTATGACATGGACAGTTCTGAGGAGTAATGTTCAGGTATTCTGTAAAATGTCCCTGAACTGAAATCTGATGTTTTTCTCATTATTAAAATGGGGTATCCGGGGTTTTGTGTGTATGCGTGTGGCTGTGAGTGAAGACCCCAGAGGATATATACCAAGAACATGATATGTAACTACTGATGGTGATTTTCAAGATATGGCTGAAGAAGGGTTTGTGAAGTTTCTCTGTGGAAAAGTCACTCTTCCCCTTTCCATGCTCTATTCTCTGCAAGGAAGTCACCATGCAAAGCCCTTGCTTAAAGGATAGGAGGCTTTGTTCTACCTCCTTAAAGGCAAAGTGCTTTCATAAATGATTTGAAAGTTTTCTGCACAGGAAATTTATCTATTCTCCCTAATTTATTTATTTGTATGGTAGGGACTCATGGATATTTTACCAAGTGTGTTTTTCTTTAAACATTGTTTTATTTTCTGACACTGCAAGATCTCCACATTGTATTTCCTATTCTAATGATATAGTTAGTCCTATTTCTCTAAGGATCCCTAATGCTTTAATCTGAGAATGATCATAGAAACTAAAGTGTGGGAAGTAAGTGTGTGTTCCTGTTAGGGCCTCTCAGACAGCACAATAAAAAAGTAAGTGTGGGTATACGGACCCGTGTACAATACACATATCTATTAATATTTCTACAGGTAACTAGTAGGGAAGTAAGTGTGGGTATACAGACCCCTGTACAATACACGTATTATCACTATTTCTACAGGTAACAGGTAAGGAAGTACATGTGGGTATATGGACCCGTGTATAATATACATATCTATCACTATTTCCACAGGTAACCGGTAGGGAAGTAAGTGTGGGTATCTGGACCTGTGTACAATACACGTATCTATCAATGTTTCTACAGGTAACAGGTAGGGAAGTAAGTGTGGGTATATGGACCTGTGTACAATACACGTATCTATCAATGTTTCTACAGGTAACTAGTAGGGAAGTATCTGTGGGTATACAGACCTCTGTACAATACACGTATTATCACTATTTCTACAGGTAATTGGTAGGGAAGTAAGTGTGGGTATATGGACCCATGTACAATATACATATCTCTCAATATTTCTACAGGCAACCGGTAGGGAAGTAAGTGTGGGTATACTGACCTGTGTACAATATA